>CAOJCP011268061.1:0-16101 GCA_948332465.1 Euphorbia lomelii
GTTTATGGAGATGTATATCTCTCAATAATGGGATTTACGGATGCGAGTTCTCAATCTGACAAAGATGACTTCAAGTCTCAGTAAGGTTATGTGTTTATGGTACATGGAGGAGCAGTGTGTTGGAAAATTTCCAAGTAGGATACTACTGTGGATTCACCAAGTATGAGTACATAGTGGCCTCTAAGGCGAATAAGGAAGTTGTTTGGTTAAAGGGATTCATTTGTGATCTAGTCATGGTGTCTAGCATTGTATCCAATAATTATTTATTGTGATAACAATGGGTTGCTCAAGCAAGAGAACCACTGTCTCATAAAAGGAACAAACATGTACTTATAAAGTATCACTTGATCAGGGAGATCATTGATAGAAACAATGCAAGACTAGAATACATAGCTATAGATCAGAATTTGGTGTATGGTCTGACGAAGCCACTAATAAGCCTTAAGCATGACCAGCATGTTAACGGTTATGGAATTATACAAGTAGCTAATTTGCTTTAGTGCAAGTGGGAGTTTTTTAGATATAATGTATACCCTAGAGGCAATTAGGGCGATATATCTTAAATATGATTATATACAAACAATTTATTCATGGAATAAAAGGCATTTTGTTATACTAAAAATAGTGAAAGTATATAAATAACTTGTTAAATATATCAATATGTATTCAAAAGTCCTTGTCATATTCATAGCATGGATTTCAAGGGCATAGTGGAACTATATATGGTGAGATCTGATTTGTGTGAAATTATGAAATGACTAAACTATCCCTGGTCATACTTTCATCAAGATGGGATATTAATAAAGCGGATAGACTAGCATGTGTAGTCATACTTCTTGGATTAGATCCAAGCAGCTTATCTCCCAAGCTGAAGGTGGTGCCTTGAGTTAACACATGAAAGTATTCAGGGAAATACATTAGAGACCGTTATAAGTTGAACACCCAGAATCTATACTATGTGTTGGTGTTCACTTATTGCAATAGGTTTGCAGATATCCTTAGACTTGAGATAATAGTTACGTTGTGCATACTGTTTTTAGAATTTTTGTCATCTCCAAGCAAAGCTTCAGATGATTACGGGTATATAGACATCTTTTTGTCGGTAAGATGGGTAGTCGATATGGGATCCATCACTCTTAGTATAGTAATATATGGGACTTGTACCTAGCCACTTATAAAAGTGACAACTTATTGAGAATGTCTAATCAAAGCATATGTCGATAGAATTAACACTTTATCTGAATACTATTAAACTAGTAAGGTACTTAACTTGATGAAATGAGTGCATCGCATTGGCCAACTACTGCAAAACTGGGGTCAAATAACAGGCATGTGATGTTCTGGATATCGAGGAGTTGCAAACCCTTACTAAAGGACTACTACAAGTATTTATGGTCATTGGATTCTCGGTTAAGAATATTAAGTCAATCAATTCCTAAGAAGGAAGTTGGATTGATTAAGCCCTGACGGCTCTGTATCACTAATTCTTGGAGGTAACACACCTTGAGTCTTTAATTGATCCATATAAAGAATTATTAGATAGAATCCATACTAAATTTATTACTAAATAATGGTTAGGCCATTTTTCTTGTTAGACTAGAATTTATTTAATCGATGATTAAATAAAAGAATTGGAAGAGAATTCAGAGAAATAAACATAGCTATACGAAAGAGACAGATTAGGCACATGCACCTTGCACACAACCTAAAGGCTTGCTCATATGCACAAGCCCACATAGGAGGTTCTGCCAACCTAGTGGGATGCATGTTTGTGCATCCCCCATTACTAAAGGGGAAGCTTTACTTCCCCTTTAGGAATTTGACTAAAGAGGAAGTTTTTCTTCCCTTTTAGCCAATAAATAGAGCATCTCCCTCATTCTTTCAATTAGACCAATTGAAGCTTACTTCTTCAAGCCTTTAGAGCGAAAATTCTCTAGTGGTAAAAGAATTTTTCGGTGGGCTTAGATACCTAAGCTTCGAGGACTTTATTCCTTTTGGGAATTTTGACCTCAAGTATAATAGTTCTTGGGGTGGGTGATTTATGTAGGCTACTAAGTACTAATTTACCTAAAATTTTTCCATTTGAAAAGGTCTTTGTCGGTGGGGCTCGTGTAGATACTCGTACAGGCCATCCTACACTTAGAGGTTAGTGCTAAAGGGTTACTCTACCGAAAAAAAGGGCACGCTACAACAAGTAAGTTGTTATTGCTTATCTTTAGGTCTTTTAATAAAGCTTATTGATCTAAAGTATGCATGCTAAACTTGGGCTATGTGATTAGTAATTATGCCATGAATATGAGGTCCTTGGAATGGTTGATAACATTTTGAAATTTTTCCTAGCTAAGTAAAGCTTGTTTAATTTCTTTATTTCCCAACAATGAGCAGCATGTTATCACAGGCTTTTATGCTAGGGCAATGATAAGCCAATATCCACATAGAACTCCTTTGGGCTCCATTTGAACTGTTAACATTAGCTTGAAAGTCTTAAGGAAGCAACGGTTCCCAACCTTATTTGTCTGTACCACATAAAATATACGTATATATAATTACTTAATTAAATAAATATTTAATTAATTATATTTATTTAACTAAATAAAAAATATATATAACTTAATTACGTTTTATGATATAATATAACAAATAATATATTTATAACATAATATGTAATTATATAATAATAATAATAATAATAATAATAATAATAATAATAATTAGAAAAAGAAAGATGTGATCAAAGTAGGGTGAACTTTTGCACTAAAATGGAAATATTAATGTGGAGGGAAGGACACAGGACCATGACTTCCATCGACAGACCCTATTCCCATCATTCTTTCCCTTCTGGTGATTCCTCCATACCAATGAATTAATGGGATTTGATTGGAGGCCGGAGAGACTTGGAAGGTGAGAGGCAGGAGCAATGGGGAGTATTCCATTATTGATAGAAAAGGGGGCCAAAAGTTTTCTTCAAAAATTGGGAAGGGAGAGAAAAAATCTTTGGTGAAAATTGAGAGAGGAGAGCTGAGGCTTCGAGAGAAGGATTTTCATTATAGAATTGAGAGAGAGATCTAGAAAAACAACTTAATATTCACAAAACTTTATAATTTTCCTTTAAGTTTCTCAGTCGCATAACACATCTGAGATGCCGTTTAAACTCGTTTTCGACTCATATACACTCTATCTACTTTATTAAGCTCATTCCAAAGTAAAAAGGGGATTCGGTTTGGTTTCGGAGGCAAACACAAGCTTTCATAGAATCTAAGCTATCGCGCTTCAAATTGGATCCTACAACTTGAGGTTGGTAATTTGAGCCCCAAAGTATTTCTCGTACGTTATAAATAAAGTATATCGGATGATTTGAAAGTGTTTCTAGTATAAAAGTGCATTTTTCGGAATTAAGTGTAGAAAGTTGCTTGCCACGCCTCTGATTCTTCGAATGATGGTGTTTTTCGTCTGATTTTTTTTATAAACTTTTAAATGATGAATTTTTTATATATGTATATTTTGTATTGATTTGGAGGTGTTTCGGGTATGAAAAATTAGTTTTTGGCAAAATACGGAAAAGAGGGTCAGCTACCGAGTGGGAGGCTAAAGTGCCTCCTTAGGCATGCTAGGGTGCCTAGTATGACTCCTAAGGCACGCTAAGCCTCCCCTTGGCAGCCTCTCGACCTTTCTTTGGTTTTCCAAAATTCGTTGTTTTCTGCCAGAAACACATATTTTTTATGTTTTGACCTTGGATATGTTTAAAAATGAATGTTAGCACCCCATAAATCATTATCAAAATTTGTTTCCATGAAGAGCAGGCCACATGATTATAGGTGCAGTGGCAAAATTAAAACAAGGTAAAACTACAGAAAATTATGTTTTTGTAAAATTCATTGCAAAAAATGTCGTACAAAATGAATTTCAAATCGGTTCGCTGACCATTTGAGTAAGTTCGGCCATTTATTTAAAATATCTCAAATGCAAGGTATTAAAATGACTATTTTGCCCTTGCACTCAATTGTGGCTCGTTTTGCCATGCGTGTTGATATGTTATGACTATTGTGATTCTTAGTGTTTATTAACCTTTGTATTGCATGATTATATGTTTAATTTAATATTTTATTATTTATTTATTGTTAACCTTTGACGGTTTCCTTCTCGAACCAGGTCACAAAAACGATCCAAGCTACTCCGAGATATTTGTAAAAAGGTGGGGCTAGAACCTCTACAGACACTCTATGCTTTTGTCTGAGACATTCTAGTTGAAAATAAGATTTAGCAGAGTAACAGTACTATTTTTGCATAAGAATTGCGTACCTGGTTTGGTGGTTTATACCTGTATATAGTGAGTAAATGTTCCTGATATGAGATTGAACAGGAAGCAAATACTAAAGAGTTAGTAATTTTAATAAGGTAAGATTCTTGTTTGAGAGATCGTAGATGGTTCTTTATCCCCGTGTAAGCATCATTCGAGGCAGTCTCAGTCCGCATTGTGAGTGCCATGTAAGTTTGGTTGGAGCTAGACTTGTTCGTGGGCTGGGTTGGGTCATGCTCAGGTCGGGATACAACGGGCCAACACTTAAAAAGGTGTGACCAAGTCCAGCCCAACCCACACTAAAATTAACTCGGGCTTGGGCTAGACTAGGCTGGGCTATAAACTTGAAAACCAAACCCAACCCAACCCAACCAACCGTAATATTAATACTATTAATAATTTGTATTCAAAATGGGACAGAAAGAGCTAAGCCTGCCTATCTTATTATTCACCTATATAAAATAATAATTTATACTAAATAAGACGGACTAGGCTAGCCCATGTGAAATTAGGGTAATCCCTAACCCAACCCATATATTTTGAGGGCTTTGATGGGTTCGAGCCGAGCTAAAAAATAAAAAAAAATAATTTTCCAAATTACAACCCATTAATCACGGCTTCGAGCGGGCTGAATGGGCTGACAAGCCCATAAACAGGTCTAGTTGGAGCTGACTTGGCTGAGGCATTTGAGGCTGTGGCATTGGCGTGGGGGTGGTTACTTGTTCCAAGCTGAGTGGTTTTGGCGTGCTTCACGTAGTAGTGACGTACGATATGTTATCATAAGTCCCCCTTCATTCAGTTTTACAAAGTTAAAGGCGTGTGAGATAACCAATTGATTTTTCATTTTCCCATAATATTTGGTTTTTGAGAAACTTTTTTTATAGCAAGCTAAAATGTTTTATCCTAGCGAGCTCGATATTCTATCATGTCCATTTCTAAAGGAAATTTTGTTTTACATGTTTTTGGTACGCTTGTATGAGATAGTTTTTATTTTCAGAATATGCATGTACAAGATGGTTTTTTATTTTTAGAATATGCATGTATTAGACGTTTTTTATTTTCAGAATATGCATGCATAAGACAACTTTTTATTTTTGAGTGATCACTATTTTATTGCAATTTTCAGGCGAGATGTTCGAGCTAGACTGGTGGCTAATATTTTGTGCTCCACCACCGGGGTGAGCTCTTTTGAGCCATTTTATGGCATTCTTATGCTAGATTATTTTGCTAGAGATATGCGCAGCTAGTAAATGATTTAGATCTTTTAAATATTATTACCTTACTGGAGGTAAAATAATTGTTTTAGGTTTGACTTACATCTTAACAATTTTCCTATTTACATATACTTTAGGGAGCATCATGCTCTTAGTGCGATTTTGGCGCGCCAAGTCAGCTTGTTACGTGTGCATTTGCTTTCCATTTCGCTTTGTTTTAATGTGCCCTATGCCTTATGCATAGTTTGGGGGGCGTGTTTTCCACTGGCATCGTAATATGTGCCACTTTCCAGGGTGATGTAATGAGATTCCTAAAAATCTAACTTTCATTGCAACTTTGAACTTGGGAACCTCATAGAAAACCTTGTCCCTTTTTTAGGAAAAAAGGTCATGGTAGGCAAAAAGATTGTGTCCTTATTACAATGAGACGCTTTTTATGAAAGTCTAGACAGATTGAGAGCTTGCCTCAACAGTTGTGTAGTATCTTAGTAGTCTTCTTGCATTCCATGTTCTTGGTAATTCCTATCCTTTTAAAATTGTGTGTTTGAAAGTGGCGGGGCCTGGTACTTCTTTGATGAGGTAAGGCCCTTCTTAGTTGATGCCTAATTTTCCCTTACCTTCTTTTACATGGGTTTGTTGGGCGTTCTTCAAACCTTGATTACCCAGAAAAAAATAAGGCCCTTTTTATTTTTCAATCATGATATATAGCAATGTGCCCTTTATAGGCTGCCATTAGGATTGCCACTCTTTCCCTTCTCTCATCTAAGGAGTCTAGGTGGTGCCTTATGTTGATATCATTTTCATATTCTTTGTAAAAATTTACTCTTTGCTAGGGTTCCCAATTTCAATAAGGACGACAGCTTACGCGCTATATGAAAGAGAGAAGGGAGTTTCACCATTTGGCGTTTTGGCATTGTCCTATATGCCCATAAGACATTGTAGAGCTAATCAATCCCCACACCCTTCTTTCCCTCTAGTATTTTTCTAATGCCTTCACTGAGAGTTTTGTTAGTTCTTTTTGTTTATCCATTTGCTTAGGGGTGATAGATTGACGTCAAGTTGTGTTGGATCCCATGGCTTTTACAGAATGTGGTGAAATCTCCTGATGTAAATTGTGTCCCGTTGTTGAATATAAAAGTGTGAGGGATTCCAAATCTTGTAATGATGTTGCTCTAAAAGAATGATATAACTCTCGATGGTGTGTGGTGGCCAGTGCTTCAGCTTCTGCCCATTTTGTGAACTTGTCAACAATACTATATTCCACTTTTTTTGTTGGTGTACTATTGGCATTGGTCCCAAAATGTCAATTCCCCATTTGGCGAATGGCCAAGCTATTATGATTAGGATTTGTTCTGTTGGGGGCTACATGATTTTGTTGGCATGTACTTGCCATTGACGACAATGCTTCACATGATTCGTGGCATTTTCCCCAATATTCTCCCAAAACAATCTTGCCAATTTAGCCCTTCTAGTTAGCATTTCTACAACTTGGTGCATGCCATACTCTCCTCCATGTAAGTTTTTGTAAAGGAGGCATCCTTTTTCCCTTATTATGCATTTAAGCCATGGATGGCTGTATGACTTTTTATGCAACTCTCCATTGATTATGGCGTACCTGTAAGACATTTGAGATATTTTCTTTCAGGTATTATAGTATCGGTGCTTTTCAATTCTCCTTTGCTTGTGCACTTATACACTTTTTGTCAATTATGCTAGGTGTATCCCTTGTTTCGAACAGAAAGTTGATGACTTTATGGTCTTGTGGGTCCGATGCCTATTTATCAATTTTGTCTACCTCTCTATTTTGCCCCTAGGGATGTGCTCCATTACTCATTTGGAGTCTCGCCACTTGATTTCCTCTATCAAGGCTTTAGCCTTAGAGTGATATTTTTCCATGTTTTGGTCATTCGCCTAGTAATTCTTATTGATTTGATATTTTACTAAGCACAAGTTGATTAATATTTTGACTTTTTTAGGCCTGATTTTCTTGATAAGTTCTAATGCTAAGATTAGAGCCACGTATTCTGCTACATTATTTGTTGCTTCAAAAATGAATCTGAATTCGTATTTCAAGCGGATCCTATTTGGACTTTTGATTATCACTCTTACACTAGCGCCATCTTTGGATGAGGCGCAATCCACATTGTACTATCCACTCTTCAGTGCATGGAGTATGTTCTTCCTCTAAGACTACAAATTTTGCGCCAAAGTCTGCGAGTTTTTCTGCTTTCAAAGAGTGGTTTGCTTCGTATCTTACATCAAACTCACTTAGCTTAATTTCTCATTCCGCTATTCTTCCACTAGTTTTAGGTCTTCCTAGGACTTTGTTCAGTTAAAATTCAGTTCTCACTATGATGGTGTGGTCTTGAAAATTAGGGCAAAACCTGGTTGACGATGAGATGAGAGCAAGTTTTTATTTCTCAATTTTAGGATAATTAAGCTTAGCTCCTCTAAGTACTTTGTTGGTGTAGTTGATTGGGAACTGCTATTCATTTTCCTATCTTATAAGGACCACAATGACTTCTTCGTTTGTGCCAACCAAGTACATAATCAACTCCTCTCCTACTTTAGATCTACATAGAATAAGTGGTGATGCCAAAAATATTTTGAGCTCTTCGAAAGCTTTTTGGCAAGTGTCTTCCCATGTGAATTTGATTTCTTTTTCAATATCCTATAAAATGGCAAACATTGTTTAGAAGAAAAGGATATAAACAAGATAAGTGCTATGGCGCATCGGTTCAATTTTTGTGTTTCGTTGAGCATGCTTGGTGTCTTCATCTCAAATATTGCTTTGATCTTTTCTAGGTTTACTTCTATCCCTCTTTTGGAAATCATAAATACCAAGACTTTCCTGCTGGTGATGCCATAAGCGCTTTTCTAGATTTAACTTCATGTTATGCTGTTTCAGGATTTGTGATGCTTCCATTAAGTATTGGGCATGCTCCATCTCCATTTTGCTCTCTATGATCATATCATCAATGTATACCTCTACCGTCTCTTTGATCTTTTCTTTGAACATAGTGTTATAAAGCCTTTGGTACGATGCTCCAACGTTCTTTAGTTCGAAGGGCATGACCCTGTAGTAATATGTCCCCTAGTGAGTGATGAACGTTGTTTTGACATGATCTCTTTCTGCCATCTTTTTCTAGTGGTACCCCAAGGCTGTGTCAAAGAATGAGTAAAGGGCATGGTCGGTCGTCAAGTCCAATAGTTGATCGATGCTTGGTAGAGGGTAGTTATCCATCAGTAACACTTTATTGAGATATGTGAAGTCATTGCATATGCGCCATTTTCCAATAGCTTTCTTTACCATAACTATGTTGGCCAGCCAGTTATTATATGTAATTTACCTGATGTGATCTACTTTTAGAAGCTTTTCGACTTCTGCCATGATCGACTTTTGTCTCTCAGAGCATGTCCTCCGGGCACCAGGCATGCTTTTAGTCCATCTACAATTGCTTTGGTGATGGTGCTTTTTACCTGCTCTAGTAGTCCCTTGGATATTTTTATTGTTTTACCTCCCTTTACAGTTAACTCTTCTAGTTCATCCACTAGTTTTGTTTTCTTGACTTCGGCGTGTGTGCTTAGGCTGCTCGTTTGGAGTGAGGCGATATAAGCTTCTTGTGTATTTTTTTGGGTTCTTTTCATAGCTACAAAACCGTTTACGATGGGAATGATTATGGCCAGATGGTGTATTGAAATCAAGGACATGCTTTCAATCAAAAAAGGCCTTCCCAATAAGATGTTATAGGCTGTTTAAAAATTAAGAAATTTGATTTGAATGAAGACGTTATAGGATAATAGATCAAGAGTAATTTCACCTCCAATTGTTACCTCATGACCACTGAGACTCACAAGTCTTGTACGTACTGGTTTGATGATTTCACTATCAAGCTTCAGCTGATCTAGTTCGCGCCTAGCAATGAGGTCGGAAAAGCCTCCTGTTTCAACTATGACTCTGTGAACGAAGCAATCTTCCATTATGATTTTCACAACCAATGCCTCTTGTTGTGTAACTTCAGGGTTATTGATTTTTTTAAATTCTTCATTGAACTTTCCTGCATTAGGTGGGTCATTTACGATTGTTCCATGCCTTATATTTCTTATAGTTACGTGTTCGAATTTGTTGGCGACAACTGGGGCTTCTTCAAAGGAGATGCCTGCTGGACAAGAGGAGGGTAGTTCACCATATAGGGACAACTTAGATAGTTGTGAGCACGGGATTTTATACCAAGGAAATGATTAGTTTATATACCTCTTTGAACCTTCATGGGTTCAATTTAGAGTGCTAGAAATTGCTTACAAGTTGCAAGAAAGAACAGCAATCGTCCAAGGTCTGAATCGATACTTTTCCCATAAAACTTTATTTTGGACATCCTGTCCCGTTTTGCCTCATTTTTACCTCCCAAAGATTTCATTTCAAACTTTTCCAAGTTTTTTCTAATGTTTTTTAATGTTTTCAAGCCTTGCGCTCGAAGGTCAACTGCATCGAATCAGAAGTTTTGAATGAAGGTCAGAGGCTATCGCGGGGCTGCTTACCTTGTCTTCCTCATTTAGGCACGTAGATAATCTCGCGTGCATGAAAGGCACATGACGCAGGTCTCACGTTCCCATATGAGGCACGCGAGACCTCAGCCCCCCTTAGGAAGCTACCAATTTTGCCAAAAAAAAGTGCTTTTTCATTGTTTTACATCGTTTTAACTTCCGAGATTTTATCTAGACTAAATTTTGAAATGATGTAGGCCCACTAAACATCAGATAACCACATAGTATCTGATCATTTGTTTAAATTTAAAAAATGAGAGGGAAAAGTTGAAGTTGCAATTGTGTTTAATATAAGGAGGAATTTTAGAGCGGGAGAGGGTATTTTATGTGACTTTTAGTGAAGAGAATAGGGAAAAACAGAGGGAGAACAAATTTTGGGATTACATCAGAACTTTAGGAGATGTTTTGAGGCTTAAATACATTGGGTTTTAAGGTCATAAACACTAAAGATTCAAATTTACATTTCTACAGAGATAAAAACCGAAATTCTTCAAAAATTCCAAAAATATCCAAAGGGTAGAAGGTTTTCTCGAGTTCAATCATCCATACACATCAATTATAGACTATTATTAGAGCCGAAGAGGAATCAAATGTCGAATGCCTACCTTTCCTGCACTTTCTTAAAATATAAGCAACATTGCCCCAAATACGGATAATGCATCCCGAGGTAATCACTTAGCCGTAACATTAATACTCTTGGTTTATTATGATATGTAATTGATGTGTTCAAAATTTTATGAAATTTGAAGGTGATTCGGGGGGAGAAAATGCATTTTTTAGACGATTCAGAGAAAAAAGAAACATTATGTCGGACCAGGTCTCGCATGCCTCACTAAGCACGCGAGCCCTAGCCAGTGTGCCTCACTAGGCATACGAGTCCTAGCCTGTGTACCTCAAAAATGCACGTAGGCTATGTCTCCCGTGCCCCACCATGGCATGCGGCTTGTGTCTCGCGTGCCTCACTAAGGCACGTGGTTTGTGTCTCACATGGCTCTCAGGAACGCGAGACACATGTGGGTAGAATTCCCATTTTGCCTCCGAACCTCTGAAAATCTCATTTTTAGCCCCGAAATGTATGTTTATACTTTCTAATGACTTGCAAATAATGCATGCTGACTAAAAATATAATTTTGACTATTTGGAGGTGACTCGAGTCAAAAAAGAGGCATCGAAAAGGCTTGGGGAAGAAAATCACATTTGTGCTCGTTTCGTTCTGAAACTTGACATTTTGGACACGAATCACATCCGATTGTTGATATGACTTAGAAAGCAAGTGAAATATATATTAGAATCCCCAAAATCAAGAGCGGGTCCAAACCCATGAAGAGCAGGCCTAATAACAAAATGGTCCAATGGATTGCTAAAAAGATAAAATTGGGAAATTACATATTTGTAAATAATTTCCATTCGGGGTCATTTTGGCTATTTACAAAAAGTGAAAATTTAAAATGCCAAAGAGACGTATTTCCCTTACACCTCCATTAGGGCCCAAAAAATAAGTTTTCCAATTTGTATGATATAATTGTACAATGTGTTCATTAAAATTTGTTTTGTATGACTATTTATTTATTTTTACGTAATTATTTAATTTTAATTATTTATATTCAAAATTTTTGTAATATTTAGTTTTATACATTCCATCCATCCAATAACAAAAGAAAAAATAATAAAACCTAAAATACTAAGATATAAATAAATGGCTAATAAATAAAAATAATGGATCTATCTAATCACATATTTTAGGCACAATAAAAGCAAGCGAGTTATCTAAATTCAGAATCTCGATAATGGAAACGGGTCTTACACGGCAAAGGTCAATTTCAGAATTTCCGGTTGAGCTGAACTTGGTGGGAGTTTAGTCTTAATATAGAAAATTCTTAGATTTGTAATTTTATGCATTTCCCAAAAATCCAGAATTTTCTAAAATGACATTTTATTAAAAAGTTTCCAAAATTCACTTGAAAATGAATTTCTTAAAATTTAAAATAACTATTCTTATAAATAGGGACTTTCAAAAATAAAAATTAAAATTTGACAAATTTTAACAAAATATAAAAATTGGAATTTTCCAACCAAAATTATAAATCGAAGTTTTATACAATTAAAATCTTTCCCACAAAAAGCAAATGCTTCGCCGCGTCCGCTCATAGTGGCAACTCAGCTGGAGAATAGACTTACTTAAAAATGTTTTTCAAAAATAAAATTCAAAATTTTTGTTTTCTAAAAACATCATTCGCGGTTTTATTTTAAAAAACTTAAAGTCTTCGAAAACTACCGAAATATTTTGTGCCTGAAATAAATGATTAGAATTGAAATATTATACATAGCCATTGTTGCACTTTGCATTGCACGCTTCTATTTCTAATCTTTGAATGCCCTTATAAGCCCGTCAAATCCCACAAGAATCTACCATTTTCTTCCTACGATTTGGGGGTTTTTTAGGAGGCTGACAACTTATGGTCATTAATCTTCCTCTACTCACAAAAAACTTGTCTTGTGGGGGAATTGAGGCATGTCATGGGAACCTAAACACCTTTTTATAACTTAAGCCCCATATCGTGCCTTAGTAATTTTCCTTTAGAATTTCCAAAATAAATAACAAATAAACTTTGAATCTTTGAGAGCACCCTTGGATACGCCCATAACTAAGGAAAACCCCACCAAGGATAAGAAATTAACCATATTGAAAAATAATGTGTGAGGGAGTGCACAATGAATTCATATGCCCCAACCTTGTGCAGGCTCTATATTTATTGTTTTAAACCATTACATCCTACTAACTACTTTTGTTCAGCCATAACATACATGCCATACACTCAAAAACCACCACCACCAAAAGGTCTAGTTTTAGGACACAGCTTTGTTTACTAAAATTTTATGTCTTGATATGTGAACACTTAGTATGACACAATGCATTTGTAACCTTTTTATTATATTATGTTTATATGCTAACCCAATTATTTTTGTATTTTTAAATGGACACCCTTAAAATTGAACTTTTTGAGTACCTAAAAACTGTGTCAAATCCTAAATGGGAATACCTAGAATAAGATGGCCTTAGTATCAATACTAGTTAACTCTGTATTTCTTGAGTCTACCCTTTAGTTTTGGGACCCTATCTGCCATGTTTTTAGGCTCTCTCATCAAGTCTTGTGTCCTTTATTAGAGGAATTTAATGCCATCCTAATAATTCATGTAGAGAAACAACATAGGTTAGCTATTCCTTTATTTGAACTTCTGACATTAAATCCTCTTAGGAACTTTATAGGGTTAAATGATTATGACTAACTACCTCTTTTCAAATAGGATCTTCACCTCTTCACCTAGGTTAGATGTCATCTTCTAGTATTGAAAAAGCCTTCCTAGAGGTCAACATTGTTGGAAATTTCTAGTGAGCCTACCGATTATGTCTTCCTATCTCTGTAAGCTTCCCACTGTTGAGTTTAACCCTCGTTTGATGTCTATAGTGATAGAAATAGCCAACGGTCTTTCACTTGTAGGAGTTATCTTAGCCAAGACTCTCCTATCTATAGACTCATATCATAATCAAGGTAACACAATCTTTAAGGGTAGTTCACTATTTGCTATACATTTGTCTCCTAGGAAAGGTTAGTTTATTGTCTATCCCTTCAAACATAGGACATTACCTTCTTAAACATTATAGGTCTACTTCTTTCTTAGTTAGGGATTTCCGCACTAAGGATACCTCTAAATGGATTCAATAGTTCTCTTCCTTATCCAAAGAGGATATTAGGTGGATTTATCCACGATGGAACATTTCTTCTATCGTCATCCAAACCAGTTCATGGGGTGTCGATCTTTTAGGTCTCCAACGTGCGTCCTATTATTTTCCATCTCTTTTGTGTCAATAATGTGGCTATAAGAAAGACATTCCTCCATCTTTTCCCACTTATGTGTCTTACCATTTGCCTGAAACTTAGATCCCACACAACCGAAACTAGTGGATGAGACCTTCAAGATCCATCACACTCATCTACAGTAGGATTCAAGATTCATCTACTTCTCATCGGTACCCAACATGGATTGAAGAAATTAAGACAAATCCATATTTGAAAACACACAAGGATATTACTTTCTTTAGCTATAGAGGATTATTTGACCAGTTTTTGTATTGTTGATTACTCTTTTGTATGCAAAAATAATTTCAAAATCAATAAAAATATTTCTTGTTGTTTAATGTGTAAATAATTGTTTGTTTATCTCTCTTTGGCCTTGGACAATTACAAATGGCTGGATAAGGGTTCAACGAATGCATGGCAGCTGCATACGCTCAATTCCTCAAATCTAAGATAGCTCGTCTCACGACTAGGGAAGTTGTGGATCTAGAGCTTTAAGAGCATGGTCTCCTTTTTTGTCATGAATCTGACAAGGAATTAGGTCCAAGGGCTTGGATGGCTGTGTTTCGCATAGGGATGCAAGAGCAATAAGCTCCTCCCTCGCCTACCTATGTAAGATTCGCCTCAACATTTTTGGGGTATACTATTGAACAAGTGCAAAAGCCCTGGACTCAGTGAACAATACTCGTAAAAGCGTATGGGAACATTTGTTCTTGCCCGAACCAGCACCATTAGAAAATGGATTCCATCGCTAATTGTTCAGTGACCCATTTTTATTTGAACTAAGCCCATCAGAGTATTGTTTTTGTCGCTAATTATTCGGCAACCAATTTAGGCTTGAACTTGATTTCCCTCACTCTTGCAACCAATGTCGTGAAAAGGCACCGCATTTCAACTTTTTGACCTTTTACGCCAAATTTCCATCCAACTTTGTCTCTTACATTGTATAACTTCTTGATTTTTTGATGTGTACACTACCCACTCACGAGCATACCCCATAAATTCATTTAATGTCTCATTCATGTACATTAATCATAAAAAACTAAAATCCTATAAAGACATGCATCACTTTGAATTTTGCTAATAGTCACCTATAACTTTAGGTGGGTATAGATGAAGAAGGCTATGCCTTACTCGTATCACTCCATTGAAGGTGGCAATGGAAAAAGATTCCCCCTATTACAGTGAATCAGAAAATGTAGACTTCGATTCTGTCAAGCTTACCGATAGATTATCTGTATCTTCTAATCGACAGTATGGAGGGTGATCATTGAAGAGATAAGGCACCAATTAGAGTTCATGTTGAAGAAGAAAAGAATGATCAAAATGTGGGTATTGATGCTGAGACCATTAGATCGATCTTATTTTCTGAAGATTTCCTTGCCGCCATGAATTTCATGATCCAAAAGAGTCCAAGTATTTTATGAAGAGTCAAATAAAGGAGAAGCAAACTGAAATAGTTGTGAGCTAGACACTTGGAGCAGAGTCCTCCCAATGCTAGTTACACCACCATGTGGACAATGCTCAGGGTAGAGGGAAAGTAATTCCTGATGCTGATAAGAACAATAGGACTCCCAATAAGACCGTGAGAATGGGGGAGCCAATGCTGAACAAGAATGTCAGGCTAAATGAAACTTTCGCTCTACTTGAGAGGATTGTCCAAGAAAAAAGTGGGGTAACGCCGGCTATGATGGAAAAACTAATGTGAACAACAAATTATAATGATGTCCAGACAACCTTCCCAACAACTTTTAGGGGCAGCCACCCTGAACCACTTCCTCTGGGTTTCATCATGTCTCACCTTATTCCTCACACTAGAAATGGTCCCCCTAAAGCCCATATGAATAGCTATGTGAAAATTATGACCTGTGTAGGGTTAAATGACATGCATATTCTAGATCTATTTCCCACTAATCTAAGAGGCACAGCTGCTAAGTGGTACTCTACCTTGCTAGAGGCCACCACTCAATCTTGGCAACTACTTTCTAAGGCGTTCATTCACTAATATAATTTTAATGCTCGATGGGAGATGACCTTAGAGACCTGTAGAGGATCAGACAGAAACCCAATGAATCCTTTGAGGATTATTTTCAGAGGTGGATGCATTGTCAAATGTTGGTAGATGGGGGCCGCAATGTGTCATCTTTGATAGTGAAGTTAGTCGATGGAAGTGCTCTGGGGTACAAAT
>CAOJCP011278720.1:0-10469 GCA_948332465.1 Euphorbia lomelii
ATCCCATAGTGTAAAGGGGGGCTTGCCCTTGGTCCAATACCGTCTGCTCTTATTCTCATCTCGATGACCATGTCACGAACTGGATTTGAACCAGCACTATGACTACTGCGCGTTATGCTTGATCGTATGAGAGGGCCGAAGGCAGAACATCGAAGTTCCAGTTGGTTATCTAGTTGTGCGGGATTGATGAGTCGTTAAGCCAGCGAGTGATTCCATATGCCCAGCCAAGACGGCAATGGCCCAGAAAGCGGATTCTCATCGGCACTAAAGGTAATGATCGGCAGCTTAGAAATCGGGACCCAGAAAGAGAATTGAAAGAAATCATCAACATACGACCCCGATCTCTTTTCATTTGTTTTGGGTATTACCAAACCTAGCCTAGCCTTCGTCAATTACACTAAAGCAGAGCACCCAACTATGGAAGGAAAGGCCCCCTAAGGGTTAGGTTAGTAAATCCGGCCCGAGACGCGTTCGTTGACAAAACCGCCGTAGGAATAGAGACCTTTCAATAGAACGGAGGCGAACTGATCAACGAGAAAGAGGCCCTACTCACTACAAACGAATACACCACAAGATCGAACTGCACTCATGCCTCTCCTGCATCAAGTTGACCACCCCCCCTATGTAGTGATTCTATCAATCATGTACGTAGGTAGGCCCTCCATTCTGATTGGTATATCATGAAAAAAGAAAGCCATTTGCACCAGCCAGGCGCACTGCGCTTTCCCCTGCCCAGATGTCTTTCTAAGTAATGGTGACCCGCCGAAGACTGGAGCCTCGTAACATGTTGACGAAGACCTACGAACTGAGGGTTCGATCAGTAGAGGGGACGACTTTGCCTCCCCACCCCGCTCTCTAGCCGACTGATGCCGTTGATCATATAACTGAGAGGGAACGTGTCCACACACATTAGAGGTGAACGATCAGAGATGTCCTCTAATCACCACGATGAGGCTGGTCCCTTTTTTAGTAGACTCCACTATGAATATTCATGAAGAAATGAATGCCGGGCTCTTTCTTTCACTGCTAACCCTCTTCTCTTAATGCAATGCTGAGACTTTCAGTTTCGTCGAGCCCCAAGCTTGTGGGGAACCTTTGAGTGTGGGTTCAATTGGATGAATCCGTCAAGTCAAGGTCAACGTACGTAGCAGCAAGGATGGTGCATCGCCTCTTTTTTTTCTCGCTCGGGAGCCAAAACACGCCTGATACCTACTGTACTGGACCTTCGACCAGGCATTCTACCCTTGTCGAATCGGAACCAACCACCACTGCATTGCGCTCGAACAGTTGAGCGGCCGGCAACTTCCGTACACAGATATAGATTCATTCTTCGTACCTGGTCCAACCTCACAACCCTTCGCGGGTTGGTCAGAAGTCAGTCTTGTTTGGTAAGACGGAATTGGACAAAGAAAAGAGAGAGAGTGCTCGATCGGAACTACGGGCAACAAAGACCGTAATTACATAGATAACAGCTCCTCCCCTTATTAGTCTTTAAGGTAAGGCTTTAATTTAAGGCGAACCGTATGGCGGCTGGAAAGAAAGAGACCTCACCTTCTCGTAGATGGTGTCAGTGAGAGCCACTTTTTTATCCCCTTCTTTTTTAGTTTAGATAGAATATTCAATGAGTGGAAAGAAGCAACCTTACTAAGAAAGGTGCTTGTTGAGTAAGGCCGGCTTTAGAGCCCCTTTTGAGAAGAGAAGAAGAGGGGCCGCCCTCTTTTCCGCACCAATCCTTCTTTACTACTACATCTTTTTGGGGGTGTATAGCTCAGTTGGTAGAGCATTGGGCTTTTAACCTAATGGTCGCAGGTTCAAGTCCTGCTATACCCAAACCTACCTTACACTCTACTATGAATAAGGATGCATAGTAGCCTTCAAACATGACTCTTTGGCCTTTAGACTCGCTTCGGCGACTTCGCCCTTACCTACCAGTGCTGGAGCCTCTCCTGCCGATGTCACCACTGGTTCAGGTACTTTCACCAGTACTTGAGTCAGCACCTAGCTATGCCCATGTCGTAGCTTCTGCGGTTACGAGGAACCTCCGGACCCGGGCTATGGAAAAGGATCTGTTATTGTCCATGCCCTAGCCCTTGCTTCCGCTGGATCCCAATCTCGATTTCCTAGGTATACTTGCCCTGCTCAGTAACTGAAGCTACTTGTTCTCTTTCACTACACCAAACCCACGAAAGGCTACTTCAGCCTAGCCTAGCCTAGCCTATAGTAAAGATTACGTAAAGTTGTTCCACCGATTCAGCTATCTAGAAAGGCTTTCATCCAGATCTCGATCCCGATGGACCACGGCACGGGGTACAGATCCTTTAGCTTCGGTGGATCCATGCGAATCCGATCCTCCTCAATGAAGTGGGCAAGAAAAAAAAGGGATTCTCTTCTGCGTGAACAAGCACTTAGACAGTTTCACATGGAACTCGTGCTCTTGCCGTCTGGTGAGCACTTTCTTCTTTCTTTTTCTTGGTGCTCTTCTAGGTTCCTAATGTACACCACAATGTCATCAAAATAAACCACGGCGAACTTGTGGAGGTAGTCTTGAAACACTTGGTTCATTAAGGTATAGAAAGTAGTTGGGGCATTCGTCAAGCCGAAAGGCATGACCAAAAAGTCATATGCCCCCCCTATCTCCTCACGCATGTCGTCTTCGCCTCATCCCCTTCCCCTATGTTATGTGAGCAAAACCCCTAGTTTAGTGCTTTTTGCTTCAAGGTCGACCTCTATGGAATGGGTATCCGATACATCTTCTCTGGAATCTTCGCATTTCAGCGAGGTAGGGGCCAAGATCTCCGGAACCACTAGCTAGGGAGTTCCCAGTTTTCACTGGCTCTGATGAACTGTTCGGAAGGCCAGAAGCAGTTCCAACATCTTCTGAGGTCGAGTCGTCTTCTATGAATCTTCCATCTACGTATCTCAAGATTAACTCTTCAGAAGCTTCAGTCTCTGTTGAGGAAAGAAGGGGGAAAGAGAAGGTCAGGCATGCATCTGGGTAGAAAAATTCCATGGATCTGATTTGATTTCCGGAGTTTCTAATTCAATTCAAGTTTTTCCTACTCAATCTTTTTTATAGAAATAGCACTCGATCAAAGGGTAGTATAAGCAAGTTCAGTGGTTGAAACCTCACCTCTGACCCTCTTATTTTGAACCTCTGCCAGCAACAACAATGGAATTCGAGAGGTGGCAAGTCCATCCATTGACAAAGAGAATCCAGAATCAATAGCAATGGGAGTCGATTCCGTAATAAGGTTAGTATTATAAGATCTTGTTTGTACGAGCATCGTGATAATTGACTCTTAGTCTTATATTGAATATCCACCCGGCCCTTCTTTGACTAATCATGAAAGCCAGATCGGAATGAAAACTCACTCCTGGATACCAGAGATGGAATTACCGACGTTAGTAAGTACGGGTAACCTGGAAGAATCTCTTTTTTTTTATTGACCACAAGATCAACCAATAACCTCATTTTACAGTCCCATCCCGCCCATCGAAAGCTAGAGAGAAGGAAGCCTTTCTTCTTTCTTCAAAGTAGTTGCTTCCGCTAACGAAGATTTGATTTACTCCATTCCCAGTGTCCTCAGAATTGAAGGAGCCGAGTGTAAGAGACCAGGAAAGCATAGATAGCGGCTTGCAACCGAGGAACTGCTACCAAGCTCTAATGCATTCAACAAAGGATGGCCAGGTTGATCAGTGAATGAAGAAGGCTCATGCCCGTCTATCTCTTGCAGGGGTTACGAGAGGCAAACAAAAGCCTAAAAAAAACCCTCTATATGATGGGGACAATAAAGAAAGAGTCCACTGGCTCTAACCACCAGCTGAACCCTACAGCCCCGGCAAATCAGCAACTTTCTAACGAGGCAGTTAGCCGTCAACTAGCTGAGATTGCCCGGATGCTAGCACAATTGACCTCGCGGGTAGGACCTGGCTGCACCTGCTGCTCAAGGAAGAAACCCTCCACCACCCCACAACGACTGCATCAGATTTACAGAATTCTGCCAAAACGTCTGTTGTTCAGCCCAAGACCTATGCCTCCTTGTTGTCCTCAAGACAAAGTCATTCATCCCAATCTCCTTTCTCAACCAACTGTCAGAGGCATATATTCGTATCAATGAATAAGTTTCTCAAAAGAGACTTTCATCCTGCCGTAATAATCTTCCTTCCTACCTCATGGTAGAAAGAGAGAATCATGGTTTCCAAGTCGATCTAGTTTATGAAAATCTACCCTCTAAATGAAATGCTCATATTGTGGTAATTTAGGCCATGAAGTTTCCAAATGAAAAGTGATTAAAAAACAAGATGATGATGGAGAAAAAGCCACTAGAGGCAGGTCAAAGTCTCGCTCGAATGGAGTACAGACCAAAAGAAAAGAGGGGGTGAAACATGAGAATGTCGAGATAACTCCTGAGGTTACCAACAGAGAAGAAATTTCTCAAGTTGAAAAGGATGGTACTAGGGACCTGGATGCGGCTATAAGTAATGGAATTCATTCCCTCCTAGCCCTATATGCTGAAGAAAATTTGAGGAATTGCCATTTTTTTATGAGCTTGTAAAACCCGTTGAAGTCCCGGCTATAAGTAGGCCGTTTGCTATTGCTATAAGGGCTGCTCGCCTTTATAGGGCTTCGCTATCGCTCCTATCTATGTAGTAGTCGGCCTAAAAAGTCGTATTCCTACCATAACCATAAAAATATTCCTACCTATTATCTAGTTCTAGAAGCTTCGCCAGAAGCAAGCAAGAGGAGGTCGCTCTGCTTCGTAGACAAGGCTCGTTCCGTACTTGACTTACGAGCTCGTGTAGTACTCCCCCCTATTTTCAGGGGCTTATGCACTCCACTCGCTGGCTACTAAACGAGCGTTAGAGCGAGCGAGTGAAGCCTTCAATTTAGTGCCCCCTTTTCCCTCACTTTATTCTTTCATTTCCACAAAAAAAGTAAACTAAACATTAATTTCTTATTCTCCCGCGCCCGGTACCTGGGAATTGCCCAAGTCCCGAAGCTCTTTCATGAGCTCCGGCCCGGCCAAAGGGAGCAATTCCCCTTGCCCAAGTTTCGGTACAAAAACGTAAAATGGGGCAGCGGATTGTCGAAGTTTTTTTCCTCGACGTCTGTCATCACTATGTCAACGGCCCTGTTTACATCTTGGCGCTAGATGGATCCCCTTTTTTTTTCTTTCTATTCTACTAAAATACGTCTTGGAGATGATTTTCTCTTTTATCTCCTCGCAGGCGTCAAGTATACTACACGTCTCTTGATAGAGGCGCGCGTAACTTGGGTCGCTTGCTATACGTGCCTCCTCCCTGAGGACGGCCTCCACTAATAGGGCTTCCGTCCGGTCCAGGGCTATGTTCGATCCCCCCCCTATTTATTGGGGGGTTGTGCGGTACGGTGCCCCCCGCTAGAGGGTGCCTCGGCGGTTGGAGGCGACAACGTAAGATTAAGGTTGAATTCCGGGCCAGAGGGAGACTTAAAATGCCTAAATTAGCAAGTTCACTGCCTCGGAATTTACCACAGAAGATTCAAAAGGAAAGATTTTCACAGAGAAGATTGACTTGTAAACGAAATCATCGCAGAGGTTGCATGCAGCGGCTAGGGGAGGGGGGTTCTTCCTATACTATATGAAGATGAAGACATAAGCTTTTATGCAGTTTGGGACAATTCATACTACCAGCCTATGTTTATGCTGTAGCAGTTTGTGGTGCGGGCTTCAAAGGCCGGTCTATGCTCGATGAGGATCATTAGGTCGGGTCAGAAAGTGGTCCGATTCCTCTTCATTGATTTGAAATCCAGCCAATTCGTCTTTGGTCGCAGGGGGGATAGGTAAACATCTTTCTCTCTGAAGGCGATAGGTTTCATTCCATCTTGAGTCTTCCATCCTTCCGGAGTAAACTACTGTATGGAAGAATCTTCCGTCCTGAGTGGCATTAGAACCCCCGGAAAGAAAAAACGTGCACTTTACTCGAGCTTAATAATCAGCCTGGGGGATACTGTGTTTGGACAGACCCAGTCACTCTCAAGGACCCCCGGTAACCGAAGTCACCTCTTTTCCTTTCGACATTAGGCCCACTCTATAGTGGTACCCCTCTGTCTCCACAAGAGAGATTTGGCGATCAGAGGTGCCGTCAGTCTTATATCGAATGGTCTTTCTTTTTCGGGGTAGATGCTTTATACAACCTCCCTCCCTATTCAAATATAGGAGGAAAGATTATCCTACACTAAACTCAATTGATTGGATACCCGAAAACCATAATCTTTCTTAGGAACAGCTTCTACGACGATAGATAGGGGTCAGGTTTGTTTGGCATCTATGCCCCCTGCCCTCCAAACAGTATGGGAGCCTTTCAGCTCGTACTGCTCACACTCCTAGATTTTCACGGCACCTCCTCCACCATAGTGTGAGCTGCTCCCAGCTCCGAAAAGCGAGGCACACTCAAAAATTCGCTTTCAACAACGTCAACAACACCACAAAAAAAAGAAACTAAACTATGGTTGCCCACTGATCATAGGTGAAATCCCTTCGCTTTGCGCCAGGCTTGGAAACCGTAAGTCAGGCTCCCTTCGCCTCTCGGAAGCGAGAAAGCGAGCAGCAAGCTTCAAGCCCTCTCCTTCTCCTTTTAGTCGACTAACTATACGTACCTCTCGCTTTGCTCGAGCTACTCCGTACCTTTATCCTTTTCAGAATAATAAGGTAAGCTTCATCTTCATAGCTCCAACCGCCAAAACCAGCTGAAGGAAGGGCGGCCCCACCCTGAAACAAAGGTGTACGTACATAAATAAATAAAGAGGCTGGTTATGGCCTTTACTTGAGAGGGCTCCTTCCCATCTATCGGGAAAAGGGGGGAGGCCCTTGCGGAAGCCCTGCCCGCCCTTCTCTATTTTGAGGGATCCCTCATATTTAGGATTCCAGACTTCCCAGACTCGTAACAGACGGCTAGGAACAAGAAGAGGGTCAGTAGTCTCTGCCGTTGCAGGTCCTTCTCCTTCCGTTGAGACGGCCCTCTTTTTTTGCGAAATCATGAAGAAGCTGGAATAACTCAGAAAGAGAGTGGCGCCTAGCCGTTGAGAGCGTCTGTTGTCTTTGTAGAGGAACAGTACGATCTTGGACTGGCCCCCTTCGCATGACCTAGAAAAAAAGTCCGTGCTACTAGAAGGCCTCTAAACTCCTCCCTCAGGACACTGTTGCATTGCCGTGGGGACGGGGTAGCCCCGACTTCCATAGGTCCTTGGTTCGACCTCCTAATGAGAATTGAGGTCCTTGCGCGGGCGTCTCATCCCTAAGACTTGCTTGCTCTGTATGGAGTGCCCCGTGGTTCCTCGAGTGCCAGCCGCAGAGAGGAATGCCATCAACTAGGGCGCTATTGGCCACTAACCACTCGCTCGCCGGCCGCTTGGGCTCCGCGTTTCAAGTTCGTTATCCTAACCGTCTCCTCTGCTCTACCGGGAGCCTGGCCCCTTCTTCTATCTTATCTACTGCCTTGCTCCTTGGCTCCCTACAGCTCCAGCCGCTCGCTGTAATAGCTTGCTTCTCGGGTGGCTCGCACCCGGGGTGGTGCGGCTGAGCCAGAGCGAGCCTACTGGGTGTAAGACTTACTTGTAAATGATTGGTGTGTCAGCATTGATCACTAATCAGGTGTGATCAGGAAACTGATCATAAAAGTAAGGACCCCCAGGCTTATAGTCCCGGTAAACCTCGTCAAATTCACCTGAAAGAATTCTTTCATAAAATTCTTCCAGATAGTGCAGGTCGTCGCCTTAGGTCCAACTCCCGCCAGAGTAAGCGCTTGGTCGTATACCTTCCCACGGGGAAGGCCCGGCACAAAGAGGTCCTTTTCAAGCTGCATTCGCAGTTTCGTCAGAGCCTTTCTTTCTTGCAAATTTTGCATTATTAATTCATCCTTTCTTTGGTCCAAAGCGGATTTCTCTCTGGAAGTAACCGATCCACTGGAGGTAGAGTCCTGGGAATCGGTCGTCCCCGTTGCGTTGGGATCCGGAAAGGAAGATTGCATCCCGCTAGCTCCGCCCTCCCCACCTCGCATCATATGAAGGGAAAAATGCCCTTCCTCTAATAGATTGTAGCCGACACCTCCAAAAAGAGGAAGTTTGACACCCAGTAGGCTCTGGCTCAGCAGTCGGCCTATGTTTCCGAGCGCACGCGTAAAGGCATGATTCGTTCCACAAATCTCACTGCACTGACCATAGTAAACTCCTTCTCGTTGTACCGAAATAGAGATCTGATTTAAACGACCAGGTACAGCATCACATTTGACACCCAAGGAAGGTACAGCCCAACTATGAGGTACATCAGCAGATGTTACAATAATACGTAGATGACTTTTGGCTGGTACAACCACTCTATTGTCCACTTCTAATAAACGTAATTGACCCAATTCTAGATCATCTTCTGGAATCATATAACTGTCAAAAGTAAGTGACTCTTCATCGGAACTGTTATAGTCTGAATACTCATAAGTCCAATACCATTGATGTCCAATAGCTTTGATAGTAATGGCTGGATCTACTACTACCTCGTCCATTGAGTATAACAGAGCAAATGATGGTATAGCAATGAACATAAGGATGATACTAGGAAATATGGTCCAAAGAATCTCGATAGTAGTTCCATGAACAATCCTTTGTGGGATTGGATTTTTTTGATAGTGGAAATGCCATAAAGCGCGAACCAAGATCCATAATACGAAAACCAAAATCAGAATGAGAAAGAAAAAGATATCGTGATGTAAGTCCATTATTCCTTGCATCATAGGTGTTGCTGCGTCTTGAAATCCTAATTGCCATGGTTCTGCTGCATCACAAGGAGAAATTAGAAGGAATAAGGATGATAGAAGACTCATTTGCTTGAGAACTCGTCTTTCTTATCAGAGTCAGAGAGGGGCCCTTCTCAGTATCAGAGAGGGCTTACAGAATGTAGCGCTAGGTTACTTTACGCTACGGAAATTACCTTCTTAGTACTAAGCAAAGAATTTTCTTCTAGGCGGGGAAAAGACAGTGGAGGCAAGAAGGGGATCTCGCGGCTAACTTTCCTTCTATTCTATATCTGTAGTCTTTCTCTTATTCTATAATAAAATAATAAGATTTTTTTTACAATAGCACTCATGACCTCTGGATCGGCATACTAGTACTTTTCTTCTTCGTTAACCAACCCGATGGTAGACTTCCTTTCTTTCATTGATTAGATTGTGTTAAGCAAGTGAAACTTTCTCGTCCTAGACTTCCATTCCGTAGCCAAACGGGGACCGGCTTCGCGGGTATCAAAACCACTGACGGCTAAGCACTTTTGGCCTTCTGGATCCACTTTCTCTTTAAATTGGAAGAGGCTCTTGCTACGCTTTCTTCTCTTATGATTGATATTTCTGCTTACCCTATCTCTTTTCCTTTAGCATAGCAAGCAAGGCTACGTGATATCCAACAGCGCTTACTCTCGTTGCGCTTATTGCATCAAGCACGGGTTACTCAAGGGATTGAGCGTTATCGAAATCATTGGTCGTGCTGTGTTTACTCATTGAACCCCAACGCAATCGAAAACCCCATGTTCTCACTCACAGGAGCCCCGAGGTATATCGCAGCGCGGGAGGCTGTGCCTAGGGCACATTACATTACGAATGAAGAATGAAGGATATGACCTTCTAAGGTATATGCTTACTCTGAGGGGTAGGTGGGCTTCCACGAAACAGCATATGCCACTACCAACCAACCGGTTTAGAAGGTAGTCTACTCGGTTGAAAGTATGAAATGGGAGAATTTCCCAGCTCTTCAATGGTTACGGAGGAGGACTTTCCGAACTCAATCAACTCAATGCAAAAAAAACGTACAATTAGCGTCTGGGTTAGCGTTCGCGGGGATAACTAGTCCTAAGCGAGTTGAGGGAATTTTCTATGCCAATCTCATCTCAAGATTTGGTTCTAATAAACTAGAGAATCAAGGCGAAGACGCCCACCTTACGCGAGGTGAGCTCTATCTGCTAGCGGAGTAAAGGAAATTGGATCGCCATTAGTCTCCTTAGATAAAGTACTCGCTATGGACAAGAAGATGATCCACTAGAGGAGGCCTTAGAGTAAGGGGGTGGGGAAGGAATAACTAGTTGGTTCGGAATCGAATCCGCTCTTCCATTCTTTGAATATTTTAAGGACGAAAGGCGGCCTGGAGGAGATTGATTTGAAACAAACGAAAGGGCAGTTCTTTGATAATAAAAAAAGATCAGCGTCCTCGCAAGAGAGCTGGTTTTCTTTTCTCAGACGACGAAATCTTCTCGCTACGAACTCCATTCCTGCGTTTGTTGGTTGCTTTCTTTCGCTGTCTGTGAAAGACCCAAGGTTGTTCTTCAGGGAGATAGGTTCTAGTCCAAAGTCGGGTAAGAGATGGGAGAGAGAGAAGTATTCACTGTCAGCGTCATCGCTCCCCCCTATTCCTCAAAGGGTAAGTCATTTAACTACTCCCGTAAAAGTAGAGG
>CAOJCP011328281.1:0-7500 GCA_948332465.1 Euphorbia lomelii
CTGCGCCTCTCACGGTGGAGGAACAGATAATGACTATTTATACTGGAACGAATGGTTATCTTGATTCATTAGAAATCGGACAAGTAAGGAAATTTCTCGTTGAGTTACGTACTTACTTAAAAACGAATAAACCTCAGTTCCAAGAAATAATATCTTCTACCAAAACATTCACCGAAGAAGCAGAAATCCTTTTGAAAGAAGCTATTCAGGAACAGAAGGAACGTTTTCTAGTTCAGGAACAACAAGTATAAAGAAATTAATCACTTTTAGTCTTTAACTTTTCAATTTTAAAATTAGAATACTAATAATATAAATAGATAATATAAATATAATAGAGATAATATAAATATAATAGAGATAATATAAATATAATAGAAATAATATAACTATAATATATATATAATTATAATATATAAATATATATATATAATCTATAAAATATAAAATCTATAAAATATAAAAAAAATAGAAAAATAAAATATATATCTTCTATATCTATTCTATATCTATATATATTATAATTTATAATTATATATGTATATATGGAAAAAATTATATGGAACCAAATTGCGTCCAATAGGATTTGAACCTATACCAAAGGTTTAGAAGACCTCTGTCCTATCCATTAGACAATGGACGCTTTTCTATTCCAATTTTTTTTTCTATTTTTTTTTTATAAACAAAAAAAATATACAAGATAATTTTATAAATTAAGAAATTACATATTAATTTAATCCTATTATTCTATTAATACCTATTAATTTTAATTAATATCTATTAATAATTATTAATAGATATTTATATATTTTATCTATTTATATTTTATATTTATTATATTTATTATTATTATTTTAATAATATAAAGTTTTAATAATATAGTTTAATAATATTTTTAATAATATTTTTAATAATATAGAGTTAATAATATAGAGATAGTAGATACAGTATAGTCTATTTATTAGATAGAACAAATTAGATCGAACAAAAACAAACTATAACTCTAGAATCTAGAACTCTATAATCTATAACTAACTAATTAGTTAGTTATATTCTAAATCTATAATAGAAATCTAGAAAATCTAGAATATAATAATAAATAAAAATAAGTATATTAAAAAGTATAGAAATAAATATATATAATATTATATATAAGAATATTAAATAGATAAAATCTAGATAAAATATATTGATTATAAAATATATTGATTATTATAATTAGAATATTAATAATTAGATATATTAACAATTTAATATTAATAATTCGAATTATTAAATTATTAAAAAAAATATAAAATAAAAATAGAATATAGAAAAATAGAATATATTATATGGATATAGAAATATTATCTCTAGTTTTTAGAGAGTATAGAGAGATAGAGCGGGTAGCGGGAATCGAACCCGCATCGTTAGCTTGGAAGGCTAGGGGTTATAGTCGACGTTGATTCATCATCTTTAACGTCTCTAATTCAAAACCGAATATGAAACTTTAGTTTCGTTCGGCTCCTTTATGGAATATGGATAAATTTCCAGCTATAAGCTAGAAGATAAGACGTGAGTGAAAAAATTGACCCATAACATCTATGTTAGCTTTTCTGTATTCAAAAGAAGGCGCTTTCTAGATGATCCCTCTAGACGAGTGGGATTTTAATTTAAGAATCTTTCTAGTTACTTCGTTCTCTATTTCTATTTGAGAGAATCCTTAGGAAAAGCATTTTGTTTCTACCGAGCTAAAACAAGAGTCGATGTCTATAGTAAACCAAAGTCATCGTTTAATACTTATTTTGCTTCAATCTCTACTATACAAAACAAAGAAAACATTGAAGATTTAGTTACGATTAGAAATACACTTTTCTGTCTTTTTCCATAAATCCCTTACTTATACTCATTCAATTGAAAGCATTGATCCAATTAAAAAAAAATTATGTTTCGTAATTTGATAATCCAATTTTTCAATTTCTAATTAACTGTTGGCTACAAATTACGAGAATGTATATTCTTTCTCGAATTTTTCATTGCGAGGGTAAAGGATTAAATCTTTTTAAGAAATAAAGTTTTTCATCGGAATATCAGCCAAGGGATCCCTTAACTATTAGAATTAATAGAACGAATCACACTTTTACCACTAAACTATACCCGCTACGATGCAATTATTGTATATAAATGAACTTTTTGTCGAGTAAGACAATCGAGCATTTTTATATTTTTAATAGATATTAATTATATTTTTAATAGATATTAATTATATTTTTAATAGATATTAATATATATTTATAAGATATTTTTATTTCTTTTTATTTGATATTTTTTCTATTATCTATTATTATTATCTATTATATCAATCAATATTATATATATTGATTGATATATATTGATATATATTGATTGGTTGATTTGATTGGAATAGATATCTTTTGAAAGTCCTTACTTTACCTAAATATCTAACTTTACCTAAATATCTAATCTCAATATCTAAATGCAATTAGAAGAATTACTGATGAAAGTTTTCTAGATTTATATTTTTATAGTATATAGTTAGTATATAGTTATATTTTTATAGTATATAGTTATATAGTTACAGTATTTTATATAGTATATAGTTACAATATTTTATAATTTTAGAGTATCTTATTCTAGTTTATAGTTGTATTCTATACTAAATTCTCTATACTAATATTCTATACTAATATATTTAATATATTTAATTACTATTTATATTCAATTCTATAGTAATTAAGTAATATATACTAAGTATATTAAGTATAATTAAGTATATACTTAAATATACTAAGATTTTTCTTATATATCATTTATTAGTTTTTATTTAATTTAATTTTTTTTTTATTAATTTTCATTTTTTAATTATTTTAATTATATAATTTATATAATTAAAATAATTATATATTTATATATATATTTTTTTTTTATATTTTTATTTAATAAAAATATAAAAGTAATTAGGAAAGTAATAAAGAGAGAAAAATAAATTTTTCAAGCCTTACTTGTTGTGTAATGTAACATAGTAATTATCCTTTTTCAATTGGGAGAGATGGCTGAGTGGACTAAAGCGTCGGATTGCTAATCCGTTGTACGAGTTATTCGTACCGAGGGTTCGAATCCCTCTCTTTCCGGTTCCGCTGATGACTTGAATTTTTTTTTATCTTTTCTTTCAAATTTAGAAAACCCTTTTACTTTGATTTTTTATTTAATTTTATAATTTCTTATTTAAAAATGTAGAATAGATAAAAAGAAATAAAATGCTCAGAACATTTAAAAATCAAGAAAAGCCCTACCTAGTTTTATTCTATTCTTCACGTCCAGGATTACGTCCCGGATCATTAGATAAAAATCCAAAGATGAAGAGAGAAACAAAGAATATAACTACTGTGTAAACAAAGAGTTTGAGAGTAAGCATTATAAAATCTCCAAGATCTTTTTTGGTTTGGAAAAAAAAAAAATAGATTCCCTATTTTTATACCACATATTCTATTTTAACACCAAGAAATGAAGTGATTTCTAGAACTAGAAAATAATTTTTCTAAATTCATTTGTAATAAGAGTCGAGTCTTTCATTGTCAAAAATTTTATTTCATACCTAAAACCTAAAAGTAGAATTTTTTTTTCATAACTACAATTCGGACTATAATAAAATCTTGAATGGAAAAAAAGTTCAGAATGAGAAAAATGGAGTGATCCAGAATTCTCGCGTTTATACAATAACTTTAATATTTGAATTAAGAGCTTATAGTATAAGACTTATCTGATCTTATCAATTGCTATAATTTTTTTCTCGAATAAATCATGAATTATTCTAGGACAGTATTAAAATTAAAGATCTCATCGAAAACTTACAGCAGCTTGCCAAACAAAGGCTAATAGAAAAAAGAGTACAGGGATTACTGGCATAAAATCTACGATTGGATTCAAAAAGGCGTAGGCTTCGGGCAATTTTGTGAAGAAAAAATTGCTTGAATAAAGGACAGAATTAAGACAGATACAAATTAAACTAAAAATATTAAGCATAACAAACATTTTGTTCTTGAAGATAATTGTATTTTGACTGATAACTGAGTTATTAATATGTTATTTTATTGATATAAAAATTGATCAAAAATCAAGTAAGGTAGACCAAGAACCCTTCTTTATTTTTATAAAACTCGCCCAATCAAAAATCCTTCAATTCTCAAATCAAAAAAGAATAGAGGAAATGATATTTTTATACAATATCTTAATTGAATTATATATTATGATCAATAAATTCAGTTTAATTTTATACCTACACATATGAAAATCCGAACAAAACGGTAATATATTTCCTAGATATTTGTATGGGAATTGACGAAGAACCAATATCAATATTAGTTTTATTAGTGTTGAATAGAAATAGAAATGGGGCGTGGCCAAGTGGTAAGGCAACGGGTTTTGGTCCCGATATTCGGAGGTTCGAATCCTTCCGTCCCAGCTATTCTATATATATAAAAAAAAATAGGATCCTTTCTTATTTCTTATTTGATTTCTCATTCATTATCCCCCAATTTTATGGGGGATAATTAGTAATGGAAGATAAAAATTTCAATGCCTGTGCCTGTTAAAATTGTATTAACAAACAAAGAAAATACATACGTTTCATATGTATTTTCTTTTAAAACGAAGAAATGCTTATATGTATGTATTTTTAGCATTTTATTAACACCTTTGTTTGCGTTTTTTTAATGGAAAAAAAATTGTCATCCCTTATTGATATTGAATTTATTTAATTTTAATTTTAACATTTAACATAGAATATCCAAAATGAATTCCAATGACAATTCTTTAGTCTATCTGATAAATAAGATGATCTTCTAGTATTTCTTTTCTTTGTCTTATTTCTTGTAATATTCGAATTGTAAATCAAAAAATATTCATACAAGAAAATATGGAGTTAAATTGAATTCTTTTTGACACTTATTCAGAAACTACTCAATAGAAGTTAAAATTTTAGATTACTATGTACCGCTTGAACCAATGACTATTCGCGATTCCATAATCGAATCAATTACATACTAGTTCAAAACTCAAGGAATGTTATGGTAAAACTTCGTTTGAAACGATGTGGTAGAAAGCAACGTGCGACTTGAAGGACACGATCGACTGTGGATTCTTACATCCACCCTATTATATCCTAATATATATCCTAATAATATTCTACTATATAATAATATTATTATTATTATATATATATTATATATAATAGCAATAATATATAGGAATGAGGGTGCTCCTAGCTCGACATCATTTGTTCTGTTATACTTTCGCTTTTTGTTGGGTTTTAGTGTAAATAGTACATGATGAAGCTCGAGTAGAAAGTATTAATTTTTTTTTTCTTAAGGGCAAGAATCTAGGGTTAGTCCTAATCAATAAGTTGAAACAACTTCGTAAGTATATTTTCGATATCGAAATAGAAAGGATACAATTCGAGCAAGTTTCAAATCCAAGAATTTTGTTAGATGTTAGAATTGACCAAATTATTTTGATTAAAAAATAAAGTGCATCATGCAGGAATCAATCATTAGTCTGATTCTTTGATAAAACGAAATCACAAAAAGTGGTATGTTGCGGCCATTTTGAAACGATTAAAAATCACCGAAGTAATGTCTAAACCCAACGATTCAAGGCAAAGATAAAGGATCCTGGAACAAGGAAATACCCTTTTCAATTGTCTCAACAATTCGATCAGATTGAAGAATCAAAAGAGATTGTAATATTGTAATTGTAAAAGGAAGAAACAAAAAGAAAGGGGATTAGAGATCACTCAATAAATGAAATGGCTAAAGGGTTTCCTTTGACCTATTTTATTTAAAAGTTATCCAACTTGAGTTAGGAGAATACAGATGATTTGATTTTTTTTGGTAAACAAAAAAAAGATTGAAATCATAGTTTAGTTGATTTGATGATTTTATGGATCTATTTGATACTATAATTTGATACTATAATTCTATACATATACAGAACTTAGAATGATTTTTCTCGAGCCGTACGAGGAAAAAACTTCTTATACGTTTCCACGGGGGGGTCTGCCTCTATCCCAATGAGCCGTTTATCGAATCGTTGCAATTGATGTTCGATCCCGAAGAGAAGGAAGAGATCTTCGAAAAGTGGGTTTTTATGATCCGATAAAAAATCAAACCTATTTAAATGTTCCCGCTATTCTATATTTACTTGAAAAAGGTGCTCAACCTACAGGAACTGTTCATGATATTTTAAGGAAGGCGGGGGTTTTTACGGAACTTCGCCTTAATAAAATGCAATTTACTTAATAAAATAGAGGGTGTGGGTAATTCATATACATATATAACTTTGTATAACTTTGTTTTTCTATTATAGATATATAATGCTAATATAACTCTAACATAATGACAAAAATCTACATAACATAAATATATACATAAATATTTATATATTATATATATATTTATTTATTATTTTATTATTATTATTTAGAATTTCTTATTTCTAATTTATTTCTAATTAAATTAGAAATAAATTAGAAATTATTAGAAATTCTATTCTATTATTTTTATTTTTATATTTCTTCTATTATTTATTATTTATCTATTAATATTAAAATATTTATTATTTTATTTATTCTATTTCTAATTATATTCTATTAATTATTATTATATATTTATTTTATTGTTATTAAATTATTGAAATTGAATTACATTTCAATTAATTTTTTTTTCTTCATTGTATATTTTTTTCAATATATTCATATTGACAAGAGTATATCAAATAAATATAATCCGATCTAAGGTAATTGGATCTTTTCTGTGGATCTATTTATACCTGGTCCATAGATTGATTTGGTTTCTTTCTTCATTCAAGTAATGGGTTTCTTTTGGATTTGTTGTGATACAAAAGTTTTGTTTGATTGAAAATATATAATATATATATTATATTGACTGTTATATATTGAATGTTATAATTCGAAAAGTTATAATTTTAAAATAGAAGAAAACTATTTTAAATTTTAATAAAATTTTAATAAAAAATCAAATTTATACGTATACAATGTATATATACGTATAATAAATATATAGTATATATAGATATAGGTATAATATATATAGGTATAATAAGTAAATCTAAGGATGATATAAATAATAACTATAAGATATAAGAATAGATAGCATAATAGGCAAGAGCCGATCTATAAAATTTTACTTTGATCTATATTTTTTATCTCTTCTTTTTTTATGTTCAAAATTGATTAGAAATTTTTATATTTCATTTCTTTTTATTTCTTGCTACTTGCTAGTTTAATGTTTTGATTGTGTCGTGTGATTCAATCTCTTTATTTATATATTTTTTTTTTATTTTGATTCCGATTGTATCTACATAATCATAATCTAATTCTTTTTTGTTTTTTTTTGGGGGGGGGGGTTGCTAACTCAATGGTAGAGTACTCGGCTTTTAAGTGCGGCTAACATCTTTTACACATTTGTATGAAGAAAGGGATTCGAT
>CAOJCP011431748.1:0-14247 GCA_948332465.1 Euphorbia lomelii
AGGCTCTGATACCACTGTTGGGATGTAAAACAAATTGAACTTGCATGAGAGGCAAGACGGAAATTCAAAATTTTTCTTATTCTATCCCAAGGACCTCCTAGTTCAATATTTAAACATTTAATCATACAGCTTAGTTAAGCATACCTTTCTTTAGTGCAAGAGTTTGATCAGCAGTATAACTCCTTGGCACCAGCTTCCAAAGTAGGATAGCCTCTAAGAGTATCCACACGAGCCCCACTGACCACAACCTCTCTGAGAGGAAAAACCGTAGATAAAATAATAGATTCTAAACTATTCAAATTATACACCTAAAAATTTTCTAATTGAAGATTTTAATTCCAAGAACTTAAAAACCTTGAAGCGCTTGATCTCAAAAATCACTAACTTCTTTTCTCTCTAAGAGAAGGAGAATAAAGAGCTTCAAATGCACTAGAATGAGTAGGGGGCGTCAATTTATAATAGAGGGGGAGAAAAAATTCTCACCCTTTTGCCCCTAGGGGATGCATGCCATACGCATCCTCACCACCAACCATTTGGGTGGGCCTTATCCCTCCCATTTGGTGGGCTTCGGCCCATGCAAAAGCGCAGGCTTAAGCCCATAGTGCCTGCTGTGGTGCCATGATCTGCGGGCCCACCTCAGGCCCGGTGTTCCCCCAGACTTGGTCCCTTTTATTTTTCCAGTTATATTTTGACTCCTTATCTAATCAGTTTTAAGTAAAAATAAATTTTCTAATCCAATTAGAAAAAAGGGTCTAACCATTAAAATATTCTTTTAGTATGGAATTAATTTATTGGTTCTTTACATGGTCTAATTAGAAGACCAATATGTGTGTGTCATTGGATCCCGTAATATTGAGCTATCAAGGCTCGATCAATCCAACTTCCTTCTTTGGAATTTATTGACTTGGTATTCTAGACCATTAAAGAATCCAATGACCCCGAACAGTTGTAGTAGTCCTCTAGAAAGGGTTTACAACTCCCCAATATTCGAAACATCACGTGCCTATGATTTGATCCGGGTTCTGCACTAGTTAGCCAATGCGATGCACTCCGTCTATCAAGTTAAGTACCTTACTGGTTTAATAGTGTTCGGATTAAGTGTTAACCCTACGATCGCTGAAGCTATCCCAATATTGTGGGCTTGTTACCAAAGAAAACTACTCCTTTAGATGTGTCGACTAGAAACCTATTCTATCAACACATACTCTGATAAGAGGTTTTGAGCACGTGTCACTTTTATAAGTGGCAGGTACAACTCTCATTATATTACTATACCAAAAGTGATGCATCACATCTCGACTACTTAGTTTACTAACGAACAGCCATCTATAGACCGTTAGTCAGCCGAAGCATTTCTTGGTGATGACCCAAAGTCTATAAATAGATCGCACAAGGTAACTAGTATCTCAAGTCTGAGGATATTCATAGAGCTACTACAATAAGTGAACACCAACACATAGTATAGATTCTGAGTGTTCATCTTTTGGCGGTCTCCAATGTATTTCCCTGAATAGTTTCGTGTGTTAACTCAAGGTACCACCTATAGCTCTGGAGATAAGCTGTTTGGATCCCATCCAAGGAGTAAGACTACACATGCTAGTCTAACCACTTCATCAATGTCCAACCTTGATGAAACTTTGACTAGGGATTTTTTATACATAATCCTGTTAGGCTCTACAATCCATGCCATGAAAATGACAGGTACTTTTGCATGCATATTGATGAATGTATTCTAATCAGTTATTAATATACTTTCACAGTCATCAATATTACAAGAGAATTGCCTTTTTTTATTCCATGGAAAACTGGTTCGTACAAGACATAATTAAGACATACTTCCCTAATTACCTCTAGGGCATATATCATATCTAACACTAGGAACTTCTTGACATGGTCGTATCGCTCTTTGATCAAATCTTCATAGATTTCTCCTATGCTGAGAGACCTTCTAGAGGTCATACTCTTGGGATTTCTAGATGTGAGATTGACTTCTTCCATCCTTATGTTGAAATCCTCCTTCTCGATTCTGATATTCCCTTTTCTTAGCATTTTCTTGAACAATATTTGGCTTAGCAATTCTTCCATATGATATTTTCCACCATGTTTACCGATCATAACTGGTGACTCTTTTGAACTTCTATCAAATGAGGATGTCTTTGGAGATTTCGAGATTGGAAAAGTTTTTAGTTTCAAAGACTTTGAAGCTATACGAGTAGAAGACTCTTTGCACTAGATGAGGGAAGCTTTTCTCTTTAAGATTTGAGAGTATGATAGTAGAGGAGTCTAAGTGTCTCTTTAAATATGGGAAGATATATGGCTTTGATTTTTTCTTTCCAAAAAAATGTTACTTAATTAAGCCATTGATGAGGATTAACAATTATGATTGAGCTGTTATGATCTGTTATCCTAATTATAACTATTTAATCGAAGAGAGAAATAAATGAGATGAAACATTTCAATGACTAATTCATCATCTTGAGTTGTCCCTCTAATTCCGCTGTTAGTCTAGGTTGACTAGCCTAAAGTCCTAGATTCCTCTTATTCGCTAACTTAATAAATATTATGTCCTTTTGAGTTGATTGTCCTATATTACTCTTAGTCCTTAGTATTAGCTCAGTATGTATTGAGTAATTTCCCTATTGGAACAACCTCAATCCTTCTTTCCCTGTGATTTTACTCCTATATCAAGACATGTTTGTTTTATAGTGCATTTTCAAGGATTACATTTTCTATTAGATTTTTTGCTGATTATCCAGTGATTATGCAAATTTTCTTGAGTCAAACTTGGTTAAGCATATGTTGCTCTTTTACCATATGATAATAAAAAACAATCAGTTGGCATTCAACCATCTTTAGATTCAAGGTTGTTATTTACTTAGCTTGGAACATTGCTTGGTCATAATCATGCTGAGATTTGAAGTTCCTATGATCATTTCTATTGTAACATATTTTCTACCTTGTTCGGAGTTAAGGTCTTTTGAAAATCCTTCATTGGGTTCAGCTCTTCCCTTTAGCCATATAACCCATGTGAGTCATTATCAATAACCAGTATAATTCAGCTTATACCTAAACTCTAGGTTCTAGCGATTCATATTTGAACACGTCGTTTGGTCTAATAATATATATATACCTATTGAGCTTGATAGATCAATCACAATCTCAACATTTATTTTTGGTACGTTATATTTAATAAAATCTTATAACGGAATGTTCTTTTCTACCCATCTTTCTAATGATAGGCTTTTAACTAATTCTGAGTAGAGGCCTCAGATTGCTTTTGAGAAAGGTATTTCTTCCAAGTAAGCTTCTCAACTCTCTTACTTAGTGTCCTTATTTTTTAGCATATTTGGTCAGTAATCTCTTTCACTGTTTCTCCTAGTTGATCATCATCTACAACTAGTATGTATATTCGTATATCCAAGCTCTATTTTCTAGTGAAGTAGTTATAGTAGTTTTATGATGTTACTATGTCTTAGGAATAATATATCATATCTAACATAGTCCTAGAGCTTTATTCTAGATAACATATGAGGAATGAATTCTTAAGGACCTAAGTTTGATCAGGTTCCTATTTCATGTAACCTAACTAATATATTGACCATTTAAGATAACATAACTTGTAATTGGACTTATAGTTAATATCAAGTTGGATCAAGAGCCACTGGGCTGTGATATGTCAATGATTTCAGCCTTCAACTTCTTGATTTGGGAGACTTCTTTTATATGTGTATGCTCCCCTATTCTTCAGAGTGATGAACTATGTTCAATCACTTTTCTTGAGAGTCCTTCATCAATGTATAGTTTTGAGTGGATCTGTTGGGCCTCAAGCTTCCCTGCAAAGAAGGCAGGTTAGTATGAAGAAACCTAGTATTTCTTTGGTCCTTTTTGTTTGAAACCTTTATCATGCCAAGGATATTTATAGTAGTAGCCATTCTCATCAGCAATTATTTGTCGTATTATTCTACATTCAACAGAAATTGCATCCTATCTCTAGCTTCCATCTCCTCGCCTTGTATGGTCCACAATAGCTAATACCAAATGGCTCTTGAGCTTTTGATCTACTCTGAGCTTGGCTTCTCTTTTGAGTTCACTTCTAAGTTTGAGTTCTTGACTTAGACTGATAATTATTCCACTTTTGTTGAGCAGGCTTTATGTACTAAGGTGGTCTCTGATTCTGAAGATTATTCATCCTTTGAGCATGCTAGAACTTTTGTGAAGTTAAGGCTTGACTCATTATTGATGCCTTTCCTTTTTCTTCTATAGAGATCTTCAATCTTGTTTAGGTATATTTGTCTATTTGATACCTATTTTTCATCAGCATAATACGCCGCTTCATTGTATTCAGTTGATCTGTTATGACTGTGAATTAATGTTTTTAGCACTATATCATTGATAGCATCTACTATTGGTTTCTCTCAGTCTGTTGCTTCAGTCCCTTGATCAAGATGTTATTATCCTGGTCAAGTCTTCTGGTTTTTTCTTGAAGAAGACTGACCTCCTTATTTTTCTTTCTTAGTATCTCGTAGATCTCTATTAGAATTTCAATTATTTTTTGATCAGGATAAACATATGAGTCTACTTTTTGTGACTACTTTGAAACTGCTTGTTTCTCGACATATTTACTCAGTGTGATTGTCCTTTGAGCTAATGCTTCTTTTGAGGTTTCTTATTGCTCAACATCTATTTTCGTGAAACATATTTGTGTTGTTTCATTGGCATAATCTTCTAAGGATGAGGATGAAGATTCCTCACTGCTTTCACTCCAAGTAGCAGCAAGGGCTTTCTTCTTTTAACATTTCCTATTGTCCCCTTTCAGATTGGGACACTCATGTCTGATGTTGTCATTTTTGCCACATTCAAAGTAGATAATCTTCTTGCTTTCCCCAGATTCTCTTCTAGAAGAGGAGTTATCTCTTGAGTACCTTTTCTGGTACTTTCCTGCTTTCTTTACCATCCTCCTAAATTTTTTGGCTAACATCACCATTAGAACATTCTCCAGCTGAACCTTCCTTGAGGATAATGGGATTCTTACCCTCATCCTTGAACTTTATCTTCTCATCTTGATATATCTCCAAAGACATATTATGTGTGAGGAATGTACCAATCAGCTCATCATATTTATATATTTTCAAATTGTGAGCTTCATTGATGGCACTCTTCTTGTAGTCTATGTTCTAAGTGAGGCTTCTTATAATCTTCTTCGACAACTCTTCTTCACTGGAACTTTTTCTTAGCCGTTTAATCTTGTTCACAATTCCTGTGAACTTTGAGTTCATCCTTTGAATGCTTTCGTGTGGCTCCATGGAAAAGAGTTAGTACTTTCTTTTGTAAAGGTTGGTTTTTGAATCCTTCACCTTGTCAGTCCTTTCATATGTCACTTCTACCTTCTTCCAGATCTTCGTGTCGTGTCACAACTTGACATCATGTTATAATCTAAAGCATTAAGAGCATAATGAAAGCATGTTAATAGCAGAGGCCTTTTCCTTAAGCCTCATCATATCATTATTATCCCACTGATATGATTCTTTAGGTTCTTTTACACCATCCTTAGTAATAGTGAGCTCATAAGGACCATCCTGAATGGTGAACCAAGCATACATTCTCTAAGACTGTATAAAATTTTTCATTCTAGTTCTCTAAACTGTATAATTCTACCCGTAGAACAATTGTGGTCTTGTAATGGACAATCCTCAAGTAAAATTTGTGTAGTCGCATTACTAGGTAGCCCTCTGATGCTACTTTTTCTCATGAGCTCTATTTACACAAGATGATTAAATCTTTTGAGTTAAGCAACACTGGCTCTGATGCCACTTGTTGGTCCCTTTTTGGCATAGATTAGAGTTAGAGGAGGGGTGAATGACTCTTTTAAGTTAAAGGTGAGAATTTAACAAATCCTTTATGCCCCTTTAAATTTCTTCTCAGTATACTGAGAAATTTTAGCTCAGTATGTGTTTGAAACTTTTAGTAAGCAGATTTTACTCATAATTATTTGTTCGATATACTAAGTAAGTATACTCTGTATATATTGAATCTGATTTGAGAAAGATCACTTCAGTATGCTTGTTTTAGCCATACTAAGCATAGTTTTCTGAGTAAGATATTTTTGCTCAATATCCTTACATAGATTATATTGAGTTACTTTATCTTGAGTGATTTAAAACTGAGTAAAATAAATTTCTAAGTAAAATAAAGATATGAGTTATGAATACGATACAAAACAATTTTTATACTAGTTCAACCCCAACCTACATCCAGTCCTCAGAAACTCATTCTAAGAATCAATCTACTAGTAGATTGCTTTTACGGGTAGCAATCAAGCCTTACAGGATTAGCCTCGCAAGTTCCTTTCAAGCTTCAATTGACCTTCAGCAAATACAATCAGATAAGAGTTGATTGATCTAGAAATACTAATCTTTTCTTAGTTTACAAATGGGATATATATATGACAATGATTTTCACTTGAATGCTTTATACGTGCTGAGGATAAAATAATTGTTCAGTTGATAATGTTTTGAAGTATTAGTCTTGATCTTTAATCTTCATATCCTTATATAGCTTTTCTTTTTAAAATATATATGTTGTCCTAACGGTCTTCAAATCTTTAACTTGTTAGACTGAGACTATAACTGTTGTGATTGGATATGCAGCCGATGTGAGACAGCTCAATGTTAACATCTCGATAAAGAGAAGATTGCTTATTTTGTTCAAACTAGTCGTTCCTACATTAAATGCTCCAATCTTTTTAGTTTTGATGAAGCCAACTTTGCAATGAATGTGTTTTGTCTTCATCTAGAACAAAGATCACGGTAGATAAGAGAGAGTGCACTTTATTCTTTTATTACTCGAATGTAGTGAAGTTTAAATAAGTTTTGTAAGCTTCCTACCATCTTTTTCTTTCTCTCTCTTGACATCATGTGCTTCTTCTACCAGCTTTACATCAACTCTACAAATAACATATACTAAAAGTAGAGTAAGCATTAGATGTTTGTCCTCTCACGTCAACTTAAGACAAATAACATGAGTTAAAGTTAGACTAAGAATAAATTTAAATTTCAATAGTATTTATCTTAGAATACCGATCATCAAGAATTCACTTAATGTGTTGAGTAACCCTAAACTCAGTTTGAGACAAATTAGTGTGCTAGGTGTTCTTCACTTAGTATCTGAGTTCTCAAACTCAGAGTCCTTTATACTTAATGCATATATAAGGTAGGTTATCTTACCTAAGTAACTCAACTCCTAAGTTACTATCCTCATTCTACTCTTAAGTTACTAACCTCATTTTGGGTGGTTTCTCTACTCTAACTATTCACTCACTCATAATCCCTTATACTTAATCTATGCATGAGTTCGCTCTGAGTGATTCACTCACTTAGAGATTCTTTATGCTCCTTCTAGATATGAGACTACTCTGAGTATTTGATAACTTAGAGTCCTCCATACTCAATTAAACATGAGGCATGTTTCCTTTCCTATGTAGCTTCATTTTAAGTTATTATCCTCACTTTGAGTGGTTCTTTCTATTCACATTGGCCTGAGCTAATTGATCATGCTAAGTGAATTTTTCACATTGTTTTTGTTTAACATTATTAAAACTTGCTCATCTTGAGCTGGGTTCAACAAAGATTATCTTAGAAGAAATCAGGAGCTTAAAGCCATTCGACATATGTTATCCTTGCCTATATAATGAGAGGAGATGGTATCTAGAGGTAGAATGTAGAATCTGTGCAATAAGAAATCATACTACAACTTATTGCAGATACAAGTTTAATACAAATATAAGTATCCTTATTCTTATCAAGGTTATGAATCAAAAGAACCCAAGAGATACTGGGTTCCTTCCTACTAACCTTCTTATTTTGCTGGATAGATTGAGATCTATTAGATAAACGATAGACTCGGTTCATAAAGAAAAGCTATATATGGATAAAAGATTCTCAAGATAAGCAATTGAACTTAGTTCATCACTCTAGAGAAGGTGGGAGTACGGAGCATAAACCTTAAAAAAGGGTATCCTAAATGAAGAAGTTGGAGGCTGAAATCATTGACATACCATAGCTAAGTACATCTTGATTCAGCTTAATATTGACTATAAATCCAATTACAATTTATCATAACTAGAATAGTCTCTAGTAATAAGATAGGACATTTTATTAATTATAGACTACTTAGAAACTCGTTCATGACTCATATAGGATAAAGTTCTAAGTCTATGTCAAGATTTGATAGACCATCCCTTGGACATAGTAACATCTTAGAACTATTAGAAATAGCTCATTAAAACCCAGAGGTTAGGTAAAATACAATCCATACTAGTTCTAGATGATGATCAACTAGAAGGAATATTGCAAAAGCAACCTGACACTTATGCTCTTGATTTATAGAAAATTGACGCTAGAAAAGTTGAGATGATACAAACCTTTCCTTCAAGATCAGATAAAATTCAATTTGTTAATGATGTGCTTAAATTAAAAGATTAAGATTGTGCTTAATTTATGTAGCTTGGTAGATATATTGATTGACCAAACAAAATGCTTAAACGTGGATCACTAGAACCTAGATTCTAGTTATAAGGTGATTTATACTGATTAATAATAGTGACTCACATGGTTATATAGCTCAAATGTAAAGCTAATCCAAATAAGAGATTTTCAATAGAGTTTAACTCTGGTCAAGTATGTAAATGTACAAGGATAAAAATGATCATGGAGAATTTAGTAGAGAATCCTTAATTTCAACATGATCTTGACCAAGCATAGTCTAAGCTATGTATAATAACAACTCTCACTGAGAATGGCAGAAATTCAATTTGTTGTTTAATAAATGAGTAACACATGCTTAAACCAAGTTTGACTTAAAAGATTTTAGCACAATCACTAAGTAATCAACAGAGATATAAAATTCGAATTGAAAATGTTTATCCTCAAAAATGCACTATAGAGTCAACATATTTAGATATAGGACTGACTATGTAGAGGGAAGGTAAGGGGTATGTTAATAGGCAAACAACTTAGTATATATTGAACTAGACTCTAAAAGTAACCTAGAAAAATCAAGTAAGACCATAATCAGAGAAACAACTCAAGATGATGTCTTCTCAATAGAGGATTAAAGACTTTATGGCCAGAATCAACTAAAGAGTAGCTCATTACCTCACTAAGAAACAGTGATAGATATTATTGGTAAAAAAACACTCTGAATAAAGGACAGAACTCAGAGTAAAAAAAATGAGCTGAGCAACTCATTATGTAGAAAACCTCAATATATAACAAAGGAAAGTTGTACTAAGTAAATTGCTCTTAGCTACTCTAAAAAGGTACATTATCTTGCTTCCTTTTTTATTCCAAGATTTATCTTAAAATCAACTTAGATCTAGGGAAGAGAGTGACAAGAAATTTATTACTTGTCATAATGCACTTCGATTTCCTTGTAAAACTGACACTAGAAATTATTAGGAAAATGCCTTATCCTCTCCGTTTCAAACTACGATGAAATAGACATTAGTGGAGTAACATGCATAATGATTAATCTCACCATTACTTAATCATAATTGTTTAAATAATAACCATTAATTCTCATCAATGGCTTAACGAAGTAACACTTACTCTAAGAAGAGCAAATCAAAGTTATATTTCTCCCTATATTTAAAGGGATACTTATAGTCTTTTGCTCTCTCGCTTTTAAAAAGAGCAAAACTTCCCTCATCTAGCACAATGAGTCTTTGACTCTTATGTCTTCAAAGTCCTTCGAACTAAAACTTCTTCAATCTCCAAAGACATGCCCATCAGACAGAAGTCCAAAAGAATTACCAGTTAAGACTGGTAAGCATTGTAGAAAATATTATATGGCTAGGTCAAAGATTTGTTTTAATCTTGCCAAGACAATGTTGAGCTCAACATAAGGATGGAAGAAGTCAATCTCACATCTAGAAATCCTAAGAATATGATCTTTAGAAGGTCACTCAACATCGGAGAAATCTGTGAAGATTTTATCAAAGAGCAGTACGACCACCTCAGGAAGATCCTGGTTCTTTCTGCTTAAAAGGAAGAGACTATAGCGAGTAAAAAACTCATAAAATGTCTCTCAGCAAAAAAGAGTAAAAATACTGAGATTAAAAGAATTAGGAACAAAACTTCGACTAATTTCCCAAAGAAGCTCTCACTATCCAGAGAGTATGAGAGAAGAGAGATAAAGCCAACTTTTGTTTGGGAAAAGTGAGTAATGCTCACAAATCCTCTGATAGAGCAACTCTCATTACCTAACATACTATGTCCCTTCTCCTTGATTACTAATTGAATAGGTGATTAAAGTTTTTATAGAGGAAACTCTAAAGGGGATGGAGAATGACCAACTGAATGAAGAAAATTATTCCGGGAAGATCAGAACAATAATATGGTTCTCAAAATAAATGGGTATAGTAATTGTTTCTCAGAAGAAAGAACGCGAGAAAAATGGATGAAGAACTGAGAAGATACAATCAGTCTCATTCCCAAATCCTGAGATAATCAACCACGAACTACCATCCTTGTATAGGTAATCTTCAGAGGTAAATCCTCACTCTAAAGAAGTGGTTGAAGTAACTGAAGTTAGAAACCTTAAAGAATTATCCAAGAAATCGTGAGAAATTTAATAAAGAAACTCAAAACAAGCAGAGACTCCAGAGATCTCATCAAAGACATGAAGAAGAAGAGGGAGAAAATACAGTAGACATCCTAGAGATCTGTAACAAATTTCTTTGAGTTCATTCGAGAATACTCCAACCACAATGTAAAACAAGGGGGAGACAAGGCAGCATAGGGTACCGAGAAAAGGAAAAAGACATTAAAAAGGAAAGAAAAGAATATAAGAAGAAAGAGAATCTTAGGAGAATTATAGCTCTAGGTTCAAGCTTAGTAGATTAGCTTAGAAAATCACATAGAATTAGAAAAATCAACTCTGTATTGTACAAAGTATTCTAAGTAATAAAACTCTATGAGTTCCATTGTAATCAAAGTTAATAAATGCTTCACCTTGATGATTATCTGCATATATAACTTTGAATGATAAATAATAAAGGAAGCTTTCCAAAGTTAATAGATACTCTAGAATAATATATATGTGCATATAACTTTGATATTAAGTGAAGCTATAAGAATAGAGATTGGCCATTATGGGGGAGCTGAATCCATTCTAAAGAACTCATTAAGATCAATCTCAAATAACCGTATAAGGGATCTCATGTCTCCAATCCATGTTCATTCTTAAGAAATCAGTCAAGATGAAGCTACAAAAACACTCTGATACTAGGAGGCGTCAACAATGGGGGAGTCCTAGCCCAGAATAGCTACAAGAAAGCTTAACTTCAAACTCAGAGTCTAAAGATAAAAATCAAAAGGAGCAACTCAAGATTAGTTTTCTTCACTCAGCTTTAAAGATCAAATCACTCTATAGGAGTCAAGATCAGAGGACTATTGTGACTCTAAAATATTGAAGTTCTCTAATCAAGGTCATATTAAAAAAAGATGCATACATTATGAGGGAGACTTGACAAAACAATATAAGAATATTTCAAAATAACTTCTGACTTAATGAATGTTTCCTTTGTTGTTTGCCATTGTTAAAGTGGGAGAGATTGTTTAACTCAGCTCAAGATAAGCATGTTTTAATAATGTCAAAACAAAAACATAGTTATAAAATCACTCAGCATGGCCATTAGAGGTGCCAATGGGGTGGTTATTAACCGAAAACCGTGAAAAACTGAACCGGCGGGCGCGGGGAATCATCGATATAAATGGGCGTGGGGGCGGGTGTGGGGATTATTTTACTCCCAGAATTTAAACGCGCGTGGGCGTGGGGAGTACTAAAACCACCCTGTGGGGATTCCCGAACTGCACCCGCAAAAAAAACTATTCTAAAACCGTATAAACAATAGTATAAAACCGTATGAATAACCTTTTTAAAACTGTATAAACAATAATATAAATTTATTATAAAATCATCCATTTATAATTTATAGTTTTATTTCTTTCCGAAATATATTCTTATTGAAATATTATGTTTTTTTCCACTTGTATATAGCATGTGAGGTGTTGATGCTATGTTACGTGTATATTTTTCAACCTGGATTCAGTGCAATTAAATGAGTTTGCATCTTTTATTTTTTATTTCAAAATTGAATTTGAATAAACTTACATATTAAATAATTTTTTATTGTTTTAAATTTATTTTTAATAATTCAATTTCTATTTATAGTTCAAATTTAACATTAATAATAATTCTAAACTTCGTATACCAATGCGGTTGTGGGGAATCCCCGCCACCTATTTCAAACCGTGTGGGGCGAGCGTGGGGGTAAAAAACTCCCAATGGTTTTTTTAGAAAATCTCCGCACCTGCAAGTATTAGGGGTGGAATGGGTGATATAAAACTGTCCCCGCACTGCCCCATTGACACCCGTAATGACCATTAAGCTGATATCAGTGTGGATACTATGTTTAGACCATTAAATCTGAATGAGGATAATAACTTAGTATGAAGTTACTCATCATAAGGAGCCTCCCTCATCTATGAGCAATTGACCCATAATGAGGTTAAGTAACTCAGGATAGGGAGATTGCCTCATCTATGAGTAATTAACCCAAAATGAGCAACTCATATAGAGTTACTCAAGATAGGGAGCATGCCTCTCCTCTACACTGATTATTAAGGAGTCTGAGTAAAAAAACTCAGTACAGTAAGTAAAGAAACTCAACCAAAGAAATTCTGAGTAAAAGATACTCAAAGCTCAAAGTAAAAAAGCTTAGCACACTAAGAAATCTAGGAGTGGGAACAAGGATATTTAACACACTAAGTGATTCTTTTGATACTCAATATCCTGAGTAAATGATGTTTGAAATTTGATTCTACACTCAGTCTAACTTTACTTCATTATTTATCTTAAGTTAACTTGAGACAAGCATTAAATGCTTAGTCTATTTTTATTATATGTTGTATACAGAATTGACATAAAGCTAGCTGATAAAAGAAAAGCTTTTAGGAGAGAGAAAGAAAAATGTGTTAGAAAACTTACAAAACTTCCTTAAATTTTGCAGTATTCCAATAAACAATGAATAAAGTGCACCCTCTAATCTCAACTGTTGATCTCTGTTCTAGATGAAGACAAAACCTATTTAATGTAAGGGTAGCTTCATCAGCTACAAAAGATTGGAGCATTTAATGCAGGAACAACTAGTTTCAACAAAACAAGCAATCTTCTCTTCATCAAGACGTTAACATTAAGCTATCTCACAACAGACACATATCTTGTACGGTTGTGGTCACACTCTAACAAGTCGAGGGTGGAAGACCATTAGGACAATATATGTTTTTTCAAAGAGAAGCTATATAAGGTGATGAAGTTTGAAGATCAAGGTTAATGCTTCAAAACATTATAAGTTGTATCATCATTCTTTTCACAGCGTCTCACGAAGCATTTATTGGCAATTCAGTGTCATATCTAGCTCAATTTGTAAACTAAGCCAAGCTTAGTATTTGTACTTAGATCAATCAATTCCTATCAGATTGTACATGAAGACCCAAATTTTTTTTGAGTACTTGCAAGGGCTATCATGTAAGGTTTGATTGCTTCCCGGTAAAACAATCTACTAGTGGATTAAAACTAAAACCGAGGTTTTGGAGATTTGATATAGGTAGAGAGCAGAACCAGTATAGAAATTATTGTGTATTGTATTTCTAATTCATATATTTTATTTTACCCAGCATTTAATTTCACTCATTCTACAATACTCAAAATAAATTACTCAATAAAATCATTCATAATACTGAGTTAAATTGTTTCGCTTAGAATCGTTTACAAACTAAGTAACATCAATCAATGTACTGAGGAAACAATATTGAGTACAATATGCTCTCTTAAAATATCATATATACTGAGATACACTACTCACTATACTGAGCAAATATATTAAAAGGGAAAAGAAAATTTTTAAATAGTCACCTTTAATTTAAGTAGGTCATTCATCTACTCTCTAATTCTAAACTACGATTAAAAGGACCAACAGTTTGATTACTAATATACTCTCTCTCTTTTATTAATAACTATAACATAAATGTATTATTTTTATTATAATAAAATAATGTAAACATGAAAAAATAAATTTAAAGATATAAAATAATATGTAAAAATAACGAAAATAAAAATTTCATAACCTATTTTTAACAATATGAAATATGTATTTATACTTTATTAACATCCATAGTGTAACATTTC
>CAOJCP011518819.1:0-11455 GCA_948332465.1 Euphorbia lomelii
AAGAAGTAAATTGATTGAAGCTTGTCACAGTGAGCCAGTTGGTGGTCATTCGGGATTACAGTCTACACAATTTTGGCTTTGTAGGCATTTTTACTGGCCTAAAATGTCTAGTGACATTTTGAAATGGATTAAGGAGTGTAAGACTTGTCAACGATGCAAGGTTGAGCATGTTGCTAGTCCTGGTTTGCTACAACCTCTTCCAGTTCCTGAAGGAGCCTGGCAGGATTTAACTGTGGATTTCATAGTTAAACTTCCTAAATCAAATGGATGGGATACCATATTGGTAGTGGTGGATAGATTTACAAAATATGCACACTTTATTAGAGTAGCTCATCCTTATAATGTTGCTGTAATTGCAAAATTGTTTTTGGATTGTGTTTTTAAACTACATGGGATGCCTCGGACTATTACAATTGATAGGGATTGATTGTTTACTGGAGTATTTTGGTCTGAGTTGATGAAGCTTTTAGGCACTAAATTACAATATTCTAGTGCTTATCACCCACAAACAGATGGTCAAATAGAAAGGGTGAATCAATGTTTGGAAAACTACTTAAGGAGTATGTGTTATTTGCTTCCTAAGAAGTGAGGATCGTGGTTGACTTAGCTGAATTTTGGTATAATTCTTCATTTCATACCTCTATTAAGATGACTCCTTTTCAGGCTTTGTATGGCTTTCAACCTTAGCTTCCATTGATGCCTGCAAATTCATCTGTTGCTGCTGTTTCCACTTTTCTTCAAGAACAGAATCAACATTCAAACCTTATTAAGCAGTGTTTGTCTCAAGCCAGGAATAGAATGAAGATTCAGGAAGATAAACACCGTTCAGAAAGGCAGTTTGCAGTGGGAGATTGGGTGTATTTGAAAATTCAACCTTACAGACAGCAGTCTTTGCTAAAAAATCCTCGGTTCAAAACTATCAGCTAGGTATTTGGGGCCTTATAAGGTGTTGGAACGAATAGGTGTTGTTGCTTACAAATTAGAGTTACTAGCTGAGTGCAAAATACATAATGTCTTTCACATTTCTCTTCTTAAAGCTAAGCCTGATGCAATTCAGCCCGTTATGTCTACTTTACCACCTACTTATGATGATGATTTTTACTTTGAACCAGCTAAGGCCATTAATCCGAGAACAGTTTTACTCAATGGGAAAGATATAACACAGCTGCTAATCCAGTGGAAGAGACTTCCATCTATAGATGCAACATGGGAGTTAGTTGAAACTATTGCCAGTCAGTTTCCAGAATTTTTCAACTCTTGGGGACAACATGCTTCTCGAGGGGGGGCTATTGTTAAGTATTCTAGAAGAGTTGATAAGTAATTCTTAGTTAGTTAGCTTGTAACTGACTAGGGGTACTTGAGTAATTGTAATAGCTAGATATAAATAAGCTGCAACTAACAGAATACTGTTATTCTGTCATTCTATCAACAGTATCGAACTTTTCCCGCCTAAATCAGAGTCTAACTCTGGCAGATATTTATTTGGATTCAGTAATCTGAATGCATACGCACGCATTCAATTACATGCACACATTTTGAATGGAACTGCTTTTTTGATATCAATGAACACAACAAAAATCTTCTTAATATTGTTACTTTTAGAGATTGCCAAAATGATATTTTGGTTCAATAAAAAATATAACCTCAAATTCCTTAACTGATTGTTCTATTGTAAATTGATCAGATTTGGTTAGTCTGAAACTTAATACTGCTTACTCTCACTTGAAATCTGCTTGATCGTGTAGTGTACTTGCTGGGTCAATCAATCTTTAACTTCATCACCTATGTTATGGATTGCCATAATCTAGTTGGAGTGTGCCATTAAACGATTCACTGATAATTATGATCCTTAGCTTTTCTGATTGTAGTGAATTTTTTCTCGTAAATCATAGGTTGATCAGCTGCGCATTGCTAATGATTTGGTTTTAATTTGAATTATAACCCCCTGTAGATAAGAGGGTTCCAATAGATTGTGTACAATATATTAATATGCTTGTTGTTTCTCTTGAATTGATTGTAGAGCTGGGCTAGTTTTGAGCCCAAAAAAACAACTATAAAGAGGGTGCTTTTGCAAGAAAGTCAAAAGACAGGTATGGATACATCGAGCCTGAAGGGTAGGGATCAACTTGATCTTTCTGTTGCTGATAGATCACCTTTGAACCAGTTTGGAAACAGACGTGAGTCATATTTCGGAGATTTTTTTTTTCCATGTATTTCGTGCTTCACCATAATAAGTTATGATGAAATTATAGATATTAGAGGTCATGTTCTGGGAACCTTTTTTTTCTGGTTGCAGAAATTCATTTTACACCTCTGGAACAGGCCTTCGGGACAAAGTCTGAACCAACTAATAGGCTTAATGATTCTCTGCCGCTGTCTCAACTCACAACTCAACCTTCAGGGTTGAGATCTCCCCTGTCGCTGAGCAGCAGTGCTGTCTTGCCTTCAGAATTAGCATCCCAATCAGTATATGCTACTGGACAAACCGGCAATTTTACTGCAGATACATTAAGTAATAAGGTTTCTTCTTTTGGAAAACCTGGTAACATGTTGATCAACGAAACTAGCTCTTTTCAGATATCTGAAGATTCTTCTTACAGAAAATCGTCCTACTCGATGGAATCCCCCGTACAGACAACAGTATTCCCAAAATCAAGTGAAATTCTTCATTCTGTTGTCAGGGGGAATGAGTTCTCAAACTTTACAATGGATACGAAAGGTACATTCACCAAATCCTCCAACAAGAGCTATGATCTTCAAACTGTTGCTGCTTCAGCAGTTCCCTCAGTTCCCCACTTCAGTGTTCCGGCTAGCAAAAGCCAGCCTAGTGGAAAATCATCTTTTTCTCCGGGATTCTCAGTGTCACCTTCTGTTCCTTCATCTCCAATGATGAACTCTTTGTCAAATATTGAATCTTCTGTTTCGAATTCTTCAAGTACACCATCCGTGCAAGCTGCATTGCCTTTTGGCATGTCCTTGGGTAGTTTCAAAGCAGATACTGGTGCTAATCAAGTAGTTTCTTCTACTCCATCATCCTCAGTTTCGTCTCCTGTTTTTCCCTCTGGTCCTTCAAATTTTCCATCTGTTTCTAGCAAAATGGCTTCTCATGTTGACACAACTTGTCTATTGTCTATGCCGGAGTCTCTTGAAAGACATGTTCAACTTCCTACAGCAGCTACTTCACTAGCTCCTACACCATCATCATCAGATTCCTCTAAACCAGTGCTTCAAACTGCAACAGTAAAAACTTCATCCTTCGCCGTTTCAACATCTACTGTGGCAGCAGAGCCTCCTAAAGCACAGCTGCAACTTTTTGCAGATAAAGTTGGTGCAAGAACAGATGTGGATACTGATACAGCTGCTGTTCAGGCAGATGGACCTCCTGGATTTGGTTTGAAGGTTGAGCCTCCAGTTTCATATTCCCAGCAAACTGAAACATCAAATGGTTTAAACATCGAGCCTCCAAGATCATCTGCTCCCAGAACTGAAATTTCAACATCAGGATCTGGAGTTCAGCCCAGTCTTAACAATGGCATGACAACTTTGGCAGCTGGCTTAGGGCTGAACATGCAACCTAAACAGGTACCTGATACACATGCCCTTTTCAGTGCATCACAAACTTCTGATAGCAATGCAGGCGAGAAAATTGCAAATTTGGATGTTCCAGCAGCTACGGAAGAAGATGAAATGGATGAGGAGGCTCCTGAGCCTAACCACACAAATGAAATTAGTTTGGGAAGCCTTGGTGGTTTTGGCCTTGGCTCGACTCCCAGCCCTAATGTTCCTAAAGCAAATCCATTTGGTGGTTCATTTGGTACTGTAGGAACCAATCAGGCTAGCTCTCCATTTGCAATGACTGTACCTAGTGGAGAACTATTTCGACCTGCATCATTCAGGTTTCAACCTACACCGTCTGCGCAACCTTCTCCGCCATCAAATCTTGTTGCAGTTTCTGGTGGATTTGGTGCTGGAGCTGTTGGTCAAGCTCCTGCACCTACATTTGGCCAGCCTGCACAGATTGGAGCTGGACAGCAAGCACTAGGATCAGTTCTTGGTTCGTTCGGGCAATCAAGACAATTTGGCGCTGGTTTACCTGGTGGCTTTGCTACTACTGGCTCAATGGGTGGCTTCTCAAGTGCTGCCACAGTTGGTGGATTTGCAACTCTCGCTTCAACTACAGGCGGGTTTGCTGGTTTGGCCTCAGCTGGTGGTGTTGGATTCGCTGGAGCTGCTTCTGGCGGTCGTGGGTTTGCTGGAGCAGCAACTGTTGGTGGATTCGTTGGAGCTACATCTGGCAGTCGTGGGTTTGATGGAGACGCTTCCGGCAGTGCTGGAGCAGCAGCTGGTGGTGGATTTGGTGCAGCAGGTAGTATTATCTGGTGGTTCAACATTACAATTGTTAGATTTAATGAGTGGATAGATTGCTGATTTATTTAGAAATGCAAATTTGTGTAACAGGTGGCTTTGGGGCTGTCAGCAGCCAACTGGGATTCTCAGCTTTCGGAAACCAACAAGGCAGTGGTGGTTTATCAGCATTTGGAGGCAGCGGGAAACCAGCAGAACTTTTCACACAGATGAGAAAATAAAGTTGAAATATTGTCACTACTGTTGGTCTTCTGCTTTAAGATTAATTGTTCACAAATCAACGACATTTTAGAAGTCCATTTTATAAATGTCTAAGCTTAATAGTAATTTAATGTGTTTCATTCAACGTAATCTTTTCCTAGTTCCATGTGGTAATTTTTTCAGGTTCCCTTGCTGCCAAAGCAGCTATCTTGCTCAAGGTACTCTGTCTCGGCTTGTAATTTTTTTTTTTTTTTTAGCAGATTAAACATTTCTTACTCTGAATTACTTGTAGAAAGTATGCGAAATGAAATGTAAAACTAGACTAGGTAGTTTATCCTTTTATGAAGGGATTGGAAAAAATCTGTGTTTCTGAAAATGGGTTAAAATATGTAATATAGTTTTTAGAAATTGTAATAAAATTGTAATGTGGCTAGATATGTTTATACTAATTTAATATTTCAGTAATTTGCGTGTATTATTTACAAATTTTTTATGTCCATTTTGAACATTTCTAAAAAAATTTATATATTCTAAATTTACTACCATTGTTTAACTTCAAAATCATCTACTTCAGTAAAAATTTTGAATTTATTGTTAAACTTGTATGTCTTTAGTAATCAATGTTTTGAAACTTGAACTGAAAGGAAAAAATTTAGCTCATTCTCTTATAATTTGCCATGAAGAGAAGAAGCAACTACTATTCAAATTGAGAGCAAGTGACGAATTCTAGAAAGCGATTCGTTTTTAAGTCGTAATGTTTCATGAGAAAAATGCACATTTGGACTATTTTGAAAATCCTTAACGGGTTATGTAATATAGTTATTTTTTTTAAATTATTTATTAATAAAATAAAATATTTATTATATTATTAAGACTTATGAGGTGTATTTTATTTATATTTTTAATAAATTTTAATGATTTATAAAATCTACATGTATTTAATAAAAATTTTTAATAAGTTATTAAAAATAATTTGTTATTTAATTATGAATTTTTGAGAAACATGTGGTATTCAATAAATTATTCAAAATTAATTGTAGTTAAACATTTATGTAAGAAACATAAAGAGGATTATAAAAAGATTTATAAAAAGAATTTTTTATTATCTATTTTTTTTCTATTTAATTATTTATTCTCTCTTCTTTCTTATTTATTTTTTTTTTTTGCCATATGTTTATTTTTTTGATGATGATATCAAAATAAAGAAAGAATTACAAATGTAATATTTAGCTTACTTTTAATGATTATATTTAAAACCTCTACTGCTAAAATTATCTTCCTTTTTTGTGATTTATTCTTAAATATTAAATAATGAAAAATATAGTATCACATTATAAAAAAATCATTGGTAATTTAAGGCGAAAAATAAAAATATATATATTTTTTAAAATGACAAAAAGCATACAACATCAAATTTGAGATGTTTGCATTTTAAAATATAAGTTATTTTGACGACAAAGAAGTGTCATTGGAAACAAATTTCCCAAAAATTAGATACAACCAAAGAGATTATATTTTTCAATTTCGTAGTTCTGAATTTGCTTATTTTTATATTTAAACATTTTGATTAAATGTTGACTATTACTGCACGAGATACATATTTCAAGGGAAAACATTAGAATTCTAAAATAAAATTATTTTCAAATTACATATATTAATTCTATGATATAATAAAGGCTGATTGCTTTCTGAAGTCTTTAAACATAGCGATCCACGATGAACATAGTTGATAAAAGCGTGCCACGGGTGAGGCTTGGCCCTTTGTGCCTTGAAATAGCTTGAGCGAGGTGGCTTACCTCAAATGTATGCCTAAATGCTCCTTGGCACGCCTTAAATATAGTAAATGCAGTATATATTTTTACGGGTTTTTTAACTTCCGACTTCACTTTTTGAAATTTATAATAGATGATAATTATGTTTTAAAGCTAATGTAATTAATATAATACATACGAGTTGAATGATGTAAAAGAGGACTACTATTCAAATAATTGGACGATTTACATTAAAATTATAATTATATATAGAATAATACGGTAACAATATTTATGATAATTGTGTCAAAATTAAAGATATGATCATATATTTTTTAAGAAGAAAAATTTTGGATTGAAATCTTAAACAAAATGATTATTTTTGTTAGATAAAGCTGAATTTCGTTTGAAGCTTAAGAGAAAACATCTCAAATAGATTGTCACTCTAAACAAGATGATTAGTTTTACATCAATAAAATGATTCATTTTTCCATTGAATATCTACTGCTCGCTAGAAAACAAACACTCAATTAGAAATATTTTATTGAATTACTTCACATGTTAAGTTTGCTTAACTTGCAATTAAACTTTTTTTCAAACATTTATTACATTTTAGAATGTTGTTGATTTTATTTATTATGGATTTATTTTATTTATTTTTCTACCCAGAACCACTTAAATAAAGACCAGCCCTTATTAGTAAATCTGTTAATTGAGCGGGCTTTTTAAGGCCAGGGTCGGGCCTAGGCGGGCTTTTATATAATTAATTTTGTTCAGGCCCTGCCTGGCTCTTTCTCTAAAAGTACATGGTTGGGCAGGGCTGGGCCAGGGCTGAAATATCTTGTCCAGAGCCCGTATAATTTAGCCCTCCAAATTATATTATTACAGCGGGCAAACCATTTTTCGAGTGCAGCAATTTTAGTTGAAAAGCAAGAGTCCAGTTGCTATAAAATCTTAAAAGTCACAACTACCTAATATTTGAATGAATTGATGCATTCAGGTCTTAAAACTTTTAATTTTAACTTTTTCAATTCTTATGCTTAAATATGAAACAAAAAAAAAAAGACTGTAACAAAAAGAATTCAAAGTTCAATTCAATAAGCTAAATTCATAATATTTATTTACATATTATATATATTAATATATTTATTTATAATTTATAAATATATACAGGGTAGGACAGGATTTAATTTTTTTTACCAGACCCGACCTTATAAAACTAGGACTTTAACAGAACCATGGCCAAATGCTAAAAAAACTTATCCAAAGTCCTTCAAATTTTACATGGGTCAGGGTGAGTAGGGTGAACCGCCCGTCCATTTAACAGGTCTAATTATTAGTGCTTTATAAAATCAGACTTTTATTCTTGGATTAATTTTGAAGAGGTATTATACCGTTATAGTCAAATTTAAAAAAATATCTACCAATTTTTTTTTTTCAAACGAATATATTACAGTTTCAAACATTATAATTTTGTTTTTTACATAACTCCATTTAAATTGTTGACATAGTGGGAGATAATTTTGTCAATTTATCCATTTGACTTTTTTTGTTGTCCACCCTGTCTCCGTATCAACATTCATCTCATCTTTTCTCTTTTCTCCTCCTCTTCTTTCCTTCTCTTCTCTTCACTTTCTCCCTCACCACATAAATACAATCCTTCATTCGATCTTAACATCTAAACTAATAGTGTATTATACTTCTTAAAATCTGATTAGGAATAATGTATTAAAAAATTATAAAGAAAAGTGAAAAAAGAAAGTGAGGTATAGTATTTGAAAAAGTAAACACCACGCTTAGGAAGAAGGAATAATTTTTATAAAGGATAATAAATATAAAAGTTAATTAAATATTCATTATAATTAAAAATCTTAATAAATTAATAAAAAAATAAGGTTAAAATTGTAAATGACATTGTAACTCAATTCAAATTCCACCAAATTGGTAGAACTGAATTTAAGAGAATTAATAGAATTTAAAGAAAAAAATTTTCCATCAAAATCCACCATTCAAACTTTTCAAGCATAAAAATTATTATCCCTTACTTTATTATCTCTTCCTGTCACGCCAAATTCATGCTACCAGTCAAATCTTAAATAAAATTAATGAAATGAAATGATAACTCTATGGATGAAGCTTTATTCAATGAAAAAAAGTAAGCAGCACCTTCGACTGGAAGAATCAAGAGCACCAGAGATATGACATACAACGTTGGTAGTAGGCGGTGGTGACCGGAGGCGGCTGACACTTGCAAGGATTACCAGAGTTGAAGCGAGCGACGGAGACGACGAGTTCTAGATGGATGAACGGACAGTGGGAAAAAGACTTGGTGAACACAACTTGTGACTGAACTCGCCGGTGCTAGAATCAAGCGAATCGTGACTGGGACACGGAGGAGACAGAGTAGCAGCCGGTGGGAAAGAGGTGGCAGTGACGGGCTGTGAAGGGAGAAGATGTTGGCCGTTTGATTTTGGGAGGATTAGGAGTTGGAGGAATTAGGGATTTTTTCCCATTTTTGATCTGCTCCCTTCTCTTTCGTTTTTTTCCTTCTCTTTTTCATTTTTGAACATAATTTGATATGCATTACAAACCGAAACTCAATCCACAGACCTCACACAAAATTAATAAATTGATGCATAAAAAAATACAGATTTTCCAAGGTTAAGGCTAACATAAAAAGACTCATGACACTCTTTAAGAAGACTCCATCAGCTTCAAAAGATCAATTTTCTCATTCTTTGATTTCAAAATAGCTTGAAATTTCTAGGAGTTCGAGATCCTGAAAATCATCATCAACAACTCCAATCCCACTCGAGTTAAGTAATTATAAACCTCAGTTATCATAACCTAAAAATGCTTAAAAGGTTTTTTGTTTTGCTATAAGGTCACGTTCAAGAAAAAAGCAGAAATATATTGCATTGTCTATGAGCAATATGATTAAATTCCTCTTCAATTTAAAAAAAAAAAAAAAAAAAAAAACAGTTCTACTGTAAAATCTAATAACAAAAACCAACACAAGAATGTCAACAGTAAAGAATATATTAAATTACCCCATACATGGTGTAACAAACAGTGTTAAAATGATGAATATTACCCTCAAAAGGTGTTTTCAATTTTTCATAAATATTGCATTCTACCTGCTTGGGATAAAACTGATTAATTGAGAGACTTCATAGTATATTACATTGTCAAGTGAATACTTTTTCCCATTATTCCAGCTTTATTTTTGACCAATTATTTTTCAACAACAGAGCAAAGCAAATGATCAAAACAATTCCAATCAAACCAAGGAATTCAATTTATAAATGAAACAGAAATAGATAATGACAAAGATCATTTAAATTTGAATGTAGATGTTTAAGTACACTCATGAAATTGCTTGCAGTGTGCTATTTAGTCTTATTTTAGTATGACAAAAGAGGGATTGGATAAAACAGGAATTCTTAATTCAGAAATGTTCATCACCTGTTTATTCAGAGCAGCTCTTTGCTTCTTCAGATTTGAAGCCATTGAAGCAACCTGATCAATCAAACAAAATATTCAATAAGCTGTTGTTGCAGAGTTATAGTTAGTTGTAAGTAACACTGTAACAGAATTGAAACCACAGACTTGAATAACATATATTCTTTTCTTTATTCTTCTTAAATCCTAAATTTCTAAACCCTAATTCAGGTATTAACCCGCCATTTGGTAATTGGTATCAAAGCCCTGAGATCCTAAAATTGAAATGCGAAAGAACAGAAATCGTGAAACTAATAATGATCTGATGGACGTGCGAAGGGAACAATTAAAATGTAGGCAGAACGAGTTGAATCAGAGGTGGAATCTTCAGCGATGAAGTTCGCACAAATCCATTCGCAACTTCTTGAAACTTAGAAAAGAATGGATGAGATGGCGATAGAGGATCTGAGATCAAGAAAGGAATAAGAGGTGAGCCAGTTGGCAATGGAGGAAAGAATTAGCAGTCAACTGCTGCAATATCAAATCTAATACAGTTTAATTCTGATCAAAATCGCGAAGGTCTGCTGAAGAAGTGGCGATTGAGGAACTCAGTTGGATATAGAATGTTGTTGGAATTCAGTTGGATATAGAATGTTGTTGGAATCCCAGCTGGTTTGAGTTTGAGATTAAATGGCAATATTGCTCCATATAAGATTGAGGCAAACCTATCCATTTGAAGTACTTTTTAGGATTAGTTACGCCTTTGTTACATGGTACCGGAGTATAGTGTTGGGGGATGATAGCCCATGGTTAATGTGTTGATTCCGTTTGTTTGACGCTTCATATGGTTATGGGCGTGGATAGGAGTGTTAGAATTCCACATTGATTTGAGATAAAGTGGTATTACTACATATAAGGTTGATGCAAACCTATCCATTTGAGGTATTTTTTGGAATTAGTTAAGCCTTTGTTACAAATATCACCTAGATATGAGTTGCTCTGTTTTGATGGTAGTGATGTGAAGGTTCAGGTTGAGAGGGATTTTTGGACTTTGTGGAGAAAATATTCAAGCAAGCAAAGGTTGAAGATGTTGTTCGATTAGTAATTCAGTTGAGGCAAACTAGACTTGTTCAGCTTATCAAGAGGATTATGAAAGTGTTAACCTGAAATTGAAGATGGAATTTTTCGAGCCCTGCCCCTTTACATATGTATAATTAAGCTAAAAATAATATTTCATAATTTTTGAATGATAAAAAGTTAATGTCGCAAGTGTCGGAAGTTTTGAATTTCCGGATTATATAAAATATATAGTTTTGATATATCTTGTGTATATTTGCTTTCTAATCATTTGTTATGCAAGTTTATATATAATTATTATTGTCACACTTAAATATACCTTTATATACCATGTATATGATATATATTTGCCTTTATACCATGTATATATAATGTTAATATGCTTCTTTTTCACATTTTTACCTTTTCTAGCTTATATATACTGCGAATATTGCTTTGCATGCTTAGAGCTAGCTCACTATGATATAACATGTATACTTGTCATTCTAAGTATGATATAGTGTGTATATATAATATACTTGTCATTCTAGGTATGATTAAAATATGTTTGTGAGCACCGGTCCTAGTGCCAGGGCGATGATGAATTGATAAGTTCCGAATCCCTTTTTAGGTCGATTCCA
>CAOJCP011527585.1:0-15630 GCA_948332465.1 Euphorbia lomelii
ACAAACCTTTTTCCACCGTCCTCCTAGTCTGAGAAGGGTTAACGTAGATAACATTAGGCTGAGCGCAGCCATCAGAAGATTTTTTTTCTTATTGCAAACTGAGATCTTGGAGCTAAGGCTAAGACTCTTCCTAAAGCCGATTTCTCTTTCTCTTACTTAATAGATAAAGATGGAACATAGTTTTGAATTTCTCTCTCCTGAACCGGTTTCGGTTAAGGTTTCTGTCTATCCTGATGGATAAAACCTAAGCATGGTCGGGGTTCCTCGTAGGGTAAGCAAACCATGCCTCGCAGCATTGATTTCTTCTTTTCATTTTCATTCTCGCTTCGATCCCAGCGGAAACATAGACCAAGGAGTGTCGAATTCAAACCCTTTTCCGGGGGGGTTGAAAAAGCAAATCTCTCCCCTGCTCCTAAGAATGGATTTGAATTTGGTATTTGCGTAAGAGAAGAAAGAAACTCTTCAAGTCCCAGATAAAAGAAAAAAGCATATCCCTCTCCTTCTCCTGGTCCTATCGAACCAGGTCCTTCGGACCCTATCGAACCAGTCACCGCTTGCAGCCCCTGGCAAAGACCCTTCCTCGAAATCTTTTATCTATTTTCTTCGACCCTTAGTTAGGGATAGGGATAGGGATAGGGATCGGGTAACCTATTAAGGAAATTCCTCCTCTTTCCACATTCTTATAGAAAACTCTCCTCTAGACTAGGATTTCCCCTGGCTAAGCTAAGAGAAGGGGCTTAGAAAGCTATAGAAAAGCCTCTAAACCCCTTCTTTTCTTAGATTTAGATAAAGGATAAAGAGAAGACGAAGAAGTCTTAGTCGGCTCTAAGAGTAGAGTACAGCTACTCTTCTTAAGCAACTGCAGGGACAAAAAAGACTCCTAAAGTAGAAAGATGCTATGAATATTCTTAAGAAAGGCAGGAAGTCAGTCTCCCTAGGTTGAGTCTCACACTCACTCAGGTAATCCGAGCTCCCCATAGGGCTAGCCTGCCTTACCTTCTGGCCCCCTTCCCCTTGTGGGGAAAGAAAGGCATTACAAAGAAAAAGCTACCACAACTGCAACTGAATCAATCGCTGGCTCTTTAGAATTTGAGATTTTTTCTAATTCTTTATCTTTAAGGCCGAAAGCGCAAAAGAAAAGAGCGCACTCCAGGCTAGGCTGCCAATTGCTATTCAAGCATCTCAAACTCTATCTGTAACGATTGCTATTTCATCTCCATGAAGAGGAGCTTCTGCTAAAGGAACGGGTGATCCCTAGCTTGAGACTAAAACTCCGGAAGCCGACCTGCCAACATACATTGTGGGATAAGACTCTTCCCCATCATCCATCATCAGCCAATCCAATTAAGCTAAGCGGCAACCTTGAAGGTTTGCCAGCATCAAGCTCTAAGGATGGGTATTATATTATGTACCAGCTCGAAGCCCTATAGCTATAGAAGAGACGGCCGTAAGTTGCATCTTTAGTCTTAATTAAGATAAGAATTGGAGGTGAAGACTCCCGCCGCCCTATACATTGACCGGCTTGGCGCACAAAAGAACAAAAGAGAGAGGCCGAGACCAAGGAGGGCTGAAATGAAGAATGGAGTTACGTTTATTGAGAGGCAGCTTCACAGCAAGAGGGTACCTTTACATCAAGACACTTGAGCTGAACATGCTACTCTCCGGTCCACCAATCTACTGCTTTTTCAATCTCACATACCGGGTCCAAAAAGGAATTTCGTTGCCTTCACGCTTTCGCTTTTAGACAGAAGAAATACGACCTGAAAACACAGGAAATGAAGCTTCAAAAAAGAGCCCGAAGGGGATCGATAATATCCGCAACGCAAGGGTAGGAAGAAAGCGCTACTAACGAACTGACTAAGCGACACGATTAGTAGCACCCTTGTGCTTAAATCGCTAGTTTGAAGAAAGCTTTTATGAGTTGCCCACTTCCCCTTTCCCACTCCGGACATAGACAGGCAAGCGATCTCATCCATCTGAAGGATCTGGATCATAGGAAGCTCAATCTCACTATCCGAAAGAGCTTGACTCGCGGCAGGGCCAAGACTTTCACACGATGAGGGAGCCAAGGGTAAAGGATTCTCCGCCTGAAGTGAAGGCTGTCTCGGTTCTTTCGTGTCAAAGTGTTGAAAGTCTCACCTTTCTTTATGAAATTCATTTCATTCCCAAAGCCACTTTTATTCGCCCAGGTTAATAAAGTGGTAGTCCTATTATGGGGTTTGAAGCCTAGACCTGCCACTTCACTTCTACGATAGGTGTAAGCCCTTGTCCTTTGACAGGCGTGCTTCCGAAGCTGCTGCTCGTGGTACTGTTTGGAGGCTTTCTTCGGGCTACCCGGATGCTTCAACTGCTTATGCTTCCTTCACCGTTGGGCTAGGTCCCAGCCGCTTGTAGTCATCTTCCCCATCTCCAGGTGCTATGGATCCTCGTGCATTGATCAGCTGTGGGCACGTCCGGAACTACCAAGTAGGATTGACTCTTACCCGCCTTAAGGAGTTAATCAGGAACTATTCGATTTGAACTAATTTGAAAGATTACTCCTGAGTCCTATCGAACCAAAGACTTAATACGTGGGCTAGGCTAAGCTTAACTCACTTGAACGATAGAACTAAAATAAGTAGTTTCACTAGCAGCACAGAACGAACTTGATACCACATCTTTAAATTAAATAGTCCTTTCCTTTGAGGAAAAAAGAATAAGAATTTTTTGGTTTGGTAAATCGTCGAAGCTTTTTCTTCTGTTCTCTTAGCTCTCATTGGGTTACGATTGGTTCACAGCGGATTCTATAACAAGCCTATCTAACAGCCTAGTTGTACTATACTAACAGAACAAGGCATTCGAGAAGAAGGCATTAAATTCTCAAAAAGAGATTGAACACATAATCCGCTTAACCTTAGGCTCCTTTCTCATAACTTAAGACTTGTCTTCTAATAAGGTCTGGATTCGGTGATTCAAGCCCTTGTCATCAATGGCAGCTCGATTTGAGATGAAATCTGGCACTAGCATTCCCAACCCACTCTCTTTACCGTTCTAGTACTGAGGTCCGAGTACCCTTTCTTTTTCCCTCTATTTCACTCCCATACAGACATTCTTTCTTCTATCTACGTAACCCTATTTATTCTTTAGCAAACCAATGCCGTAACCACTCGGCAGAGATTATCTTATGTGAAAGGTACCACATCGAGAGAGAGGGCAGGGTTGAAGATGAAGAGCTACAAGTTATTGAAAGAAAGAATACCTGGGAGTTGCTTTGGTTGCTTTACTTAATTTAATTAAAGGGTAAGCGATCGATTTGCATTGCAAAAAGTAGGTATACTTGGTAAAGCGTAAAGCAGATGGCTCCTTGCAAGAAAAATAGCTTATTGGCTGCCCTGCCTCTAGTAAACTCCCAACTCGGAACCAATGTGCTAAGCTCTAGCAAAAACTACAACCTTAGTAGCATCTTCTTGGGGAAGATGCCTCGGCCCCAGCCCGGAGATCGGGACGGCCGCGCGGTGACTGAGAGATTGAGTGTTCTAGTCTTTGAGTCTTTCTTTTCTTTGCCGATCTGGGTGAGAGAGAGGTTGATAGCTCGTTCTCCCTCAATTGGGCTAGGCCCTTCCCGGTCCCTTGCCGATGCCAGATTATCCTCTGGGTGTCGGCTCGTCTTCTCTCTTCTTCAAATGCTTTTTCTGCTTCGCTTTCCCTTCCTAAGGTAGCTAGCTTGGTATTCTCCTAGGCGGGTTACGGCAATGAAATTCTTCTTTCTTTCTTTGAACGAATTCCTCTTAGAGATCCTCTCTTTGTTGGCACCAGGGATTTCTTGCTTACCTACCTTCTGCCTTTCCGCTCCCCGGGCCTTAGCAGTACGAAGAGTCTAGAGCGGGCAGAAGCTCGGCGTGGTATTCATTCTCCCGGGAGAATCGGAATTCTTTCTTGAAGAAGAAAAGACGGGTTATAGGGGTCCTTCTCAGACATGTGATTCAGGCTCGGTCAGGTGGTGGGACATGAAAATGTATAGAGCAGAAGGTAATAAAATAAGAAAAGCTTTCGGCCTCCAACTGTAATTGGCATAGACCGATCGTATGCCTCAAAGAAACTTTCATTGGTTCGAGAGGAAGAAAAGTAAAAGGCGGGTAGTCGTTCATATTCTTTTCCGCTTTCCCCTGCTTCGGAAGCAGCTATATGACTAGCATCGTTTAGGGCTGGGCTTTTTACAAAGCAAAGAGGATTAGACAATAGCTTACACAAGGCCTTCTATTCATACTGTCATTCTACGGGCGGCTTAAGACCCAGGTATTTCATCCGTATAGGGGATATGAGAAGATTAGGAGTAGTGCTACAAAAACCTATTATAGCAATATAGCAATGGGGTAGAGGCCTATAAGCCCTAACCTTTTTTAACCTAGCCTACCTGATCCATAGCCCCTTAGAGCCTTAGGAAGAGATTGCGTAACAGTTGGTACCCCCGCTCTAGCCCTTTCCTTTCGCTATAGCGACTACGTACGTGCAGGTCGTACCGAAGTTTGAGCGAATAAGAAGGGGTCATGACTCTCGTTCACACTGTTCGTCCTAAATTACGTCCATTTCTCTATTCGTTATTAATCTTGCTCACTTTGTTTTACTTTCTTTCTCTGTGTCTGGGTTCAGTTGAATTCTTTCATGCCTTACTTTCAAAGGCTGGGGTGTCGAGCCCTATCTTGTTTCTTGCTGAGAATTGGATGCTCCAGCTGGATTGCATTTTCTATTTCTTTTTCTGTGCGTGTGATTTCCGGGGCGATTTTCTATGTTGCCTGCCAACCCCCTTCCTGCTGTGGCACCTGCAATAATTACCAACCAAGAGGTGGCTATGATTAGGCAACAAGTGGGAAAAGAGAATCACGATATGATGCTGAGGATGATACAAGAGGTGGCTACTGTTCTCAGCCCAATGGTAGAGACGGTCACGGGTCTTAATTGCCGAGTCAACACTAACTAAAGGCCCATAAGAAGTTAATAAGCTTGATGGAAGGGAGGCCTCAGTCTCATGATAAAGAAAAAGGTATCAAGTTCAATGAGCTTTCCCCTCAACTCATGCCCATCCTACAGTATGGGGATGTGCACTTGATCAGGAGGCCTGAGGTCGGTCAGGGGAGCCAAAGCAAGACTGCTCCAGCTCATATTAGAGCAATGCTGGGGCCGGGGTGGCCGATCCTGCTACCAGTATAGGGAATGCCCAGGCCGGGGGCATGTTTACACGCACTTGCTTCCGAGTCAAGTAGGAGGAATGTCTGTCGGCCAACAAGGAAGCGAGCAAGGAGCGGAGTAAAAATCACGTGTACGACGGTCGACGGGCGAAAGGAAAGCAGAGCAGCGCGCTAAGCTAAGATAGGGGTCCAGAGTGGGCGATCCAATCATTTGCACCTATGCCCAGTAGGGGGACTACCTCGGGTTTGTTTTCTTCTATTCAACGAAGATAGGTTGAGACTACCAGGTCCAATTCAACACAAAAACGACTTCTTAGCGAAACAACCCTCCTCCTAACTTCTTTCCCCCCATTTTCAAAGCAAAAATTCTATAATTACATATATGTTGTAATTTTATTTGCTCGAATAGCGTTCTATTAGGAGTCCCGCCGAGCGTAGAACCTAGTTTCCCGATCTACTAAGAGCGCCCTAAGTTACCTCGAGCCAGTCTTTATATGACTGAGAGACAGGTTGACTCACAGATACTTTACTAATCTTTCTCCTGACATCTAGGGAAATGGCAACTCGTCTGGTCTGGACCAAGAGCAACTAGGGCTCAAGAGCCTCTTCCTCACTAAAGTTTCGCATCTTGTCCCGCAGCTCATAGGCTAACCTTGTACCCTCCTGGTGTGATCGACGTCACTCACATCTTTGATCGGTCCGTTCGTGCGGAGCGAACAAAAGCTGACTTGAGAGCCCGAAGGGGCTGGTTCGATAGAGTAAGGGTATTCGTATTGTCTAAATGGTAATAAGCAAATGGCTGCAGTCCTATCATATAAAATAGAAAGAAGTTCTGCTCTCTGAGAGGTCAATGTCAATTGATCACCTCGGTCGGTAACCAAATGTACTTGACTTTACATACACGTTGTTGGGTGGCACTCTCGTTTATTTGAAGAAAGCGCTGGACAGAATATACTCTCTCTTACGCTTTCTTCAAGGAACCTCACGTCAAATGGGTTTGGCTGATGCGCTGCGTCCCAGCTTGGCTAGCACTACATTCCATAAATGACTTTGTTTTCTCATTCTGGTGTTGTCGAGGCAGAAGGCACACTTGGAACTGATGCTGGAGGTGAATCTGCTAATGTGTCAGGTGAGGTCATACCACCAACACGGCATACTTAAAACGACAACCCTACTTAAGACGCTGAAACCGCACTAAAGCTTTGAAAGAGACGTTCCCCTCATCCAACACAACAAGTAAGGTTACCACGTCCTTCTTTTAATTAAGGGAAGACGCTGACTAGCCCTGCTCAACGCCCCCTTCTCTTGAGCGCTTCATTGAGCATTTCTCTTTCCTATCCCGTCCTTACGCTACGCTATCCATAAGATAAGGTCTCTCTCTTTGCTTTGACCACGAGCTACTTCTAATCACCTTTCAACCCGCAAGAAAGTGACGTAGACTCTCCATGGGCCTTTGTCAATTTACCAACTAGTGCCGGGTTCAGAAAGACGCAAGAAAGATTCTTTAAGGCAAGACCGGATTGGTAATGCTTTTCCTTTTTCTTTCTCTGGGTTTAAGAGTTAGTGGGTTAAAGAGCCTTTTTCCGCCTTTCGTCTTTCCAGTCAAGCTGTGATTCCTGCTCTTTCCTCTCATGAATCTACTCGACCATTCCGGAATGAGTGAGCTTTTGTATCAGTACTGAAGAATCCGGTTATCGACTCGGCAGCTATTGAATCTAAGCCAATTGAATCAGCAACCGCTGGTACAGTAAGCGGTGTTCAAATAGCCGTTGTTGGGATCTTCTCCGCTGCTAGCTCTTCTTCTTACTAGGTTCTGCTTCCAGGTGCGATTGATATCAGAAGGCACAATACCTGTGGCAAAAATACCTTGGATGAAACGACAAACAGAAGGATGAAGAACCCCCCATTTATTTTGACTAGTAGTGCAGGTGTTGGAGAATATAATAAAGAAAACTATACCCTCTAGTGACCAATAGGAAGAAGCACCTATAAAGCTTAGCGCGTTAGGACGCTATTCCGTTCTAAGTCTTCCATCCGGCCGGAAAAGAAAAATAGTGAAGCTGGTCATTACTCTCCTGACGTCGAGAGTTTTCAAACCTACTGTAAAGCTCAAGCCTATAGCTGCGTTAAGTGACTCGACCTTGAGTTCATATGGGATTATCTCAAATTAATCAAATTCCTTGGAACTTTTTCATTTCTCTTTCTTAGAGGCGATTCTTCCTTAATACCTGTAGCTTGCTACAAGTAAACTTACCTAAGCCCAAGCATTAAGTTAACGCTATTGAGTTTTCTTTCTTGTTCACAAACGATAATCAGATAAAGAAGAGTTCAGGAATCTCTTTCTGTAAGCTTTTTTCATCGCAGCGAGCGTCGAATAGAAAGTCATTCTGTAAGCAATATAGTAGCAAGCAAGAGCGAAGGAACAGAGGCACGTTTTTGTTAAGGGAGATCGAGGTCCTGGTTCTATTCCAAAGCTGTAATCAATTCTATTCTATTTAGCCGCGCTTGAACTTAGATAAGAGAATCCCGGGAGAAAGCTTCAGACAAAGTAAGCAACAAATAAGTAATCTTATTCTTTTGGTCAGGAAGGCATTAAGAAAAAAAGAAAGGGCAGGGATATCTCTGGGGTAAAGACAAGGAGCCTAGCTAGGTCCCTTGTCACTAATCCGAATCTGCGGAAGAGGAAGAGGCACCCAACATATAAGAAATAGAAGAATCGGACTAAGAAAAGATGGATCCGTTTAAATGTTACTGGTCCCCCGCCTTCTACCAGTTGCGGTCAGGGTATCCTAGGATTATTCCGTCCTTTCATAGACGAATGATATATAAAAGGGACGAAAAGGCACTGGGGTTAAAATATATCTTTCATTCTTTTCTTTGTCTAAAATCATAGAATGAGCTGAGCAAAGAGAGTTTCGAAAGATACGTATAAATAAATTATATCGCCGTGGGATAATCCTGAGGAGGTACTTTTTCAAGTGAAGGATAGAATATCTATATCCAAATCACTCCTTCTAAGGTACATGCCTTGGCTTCCCACGATTCTGACATGGGATCCAACCTGGAAGGCTTTGCCTACGCACCAGATCACTCAGCGAATTCTTAAGTCTAGAGTGTGTCCAACTTATTGACCGAGTTCGGTCATGCTTTACCTAGTTGGTATACGAGATAGCGGGGTTCCAGTTTCTTATGGTTGGCGTTCACGCCGCCGGGGAACAGTGGCCTCAGGGTTGCTTGTGGACGGGTTCGGTATGCGATGGATTTCAGCATTACAGGTTCCGATTCTTCCCGGAAAAGCCGGTTCTTCCTCTTGAGTTGAGCTTAGAACAACTAGCAAGTTGATTCAAGAACTAGTAGTGTAGCAAGGAAAGGGAAAGAACTTGATTCACTCCTTCCTCTATCTTAGCCTTTGCAGCCACAAGGGAAGAACTCGGAGTTGAAGCTGAATCTTTCACTTCCTTTGCCTTTGCTCTAACTGAATTACTTTCCTCTGTGCCTGAGTCTCTTTCATCTGGCACTGACTTTGCTCACTAGTGAGGCAATAAGCAAGGAAAGAACAGTTTTTATTCTTCCTAACTTCCTATAACCTGCTAGCCTGCTTCTACCCCGCTGTACAGGACTGAAAGAAGAGGAGCGCAAACGCCTAGTCAATAGAGAAGGAAGGTAGGGACCTAAGGAAGACTAGGTCATTTACGGATGAGTACCCTTTGAGGAAGTTCTACCCTCACTTCTAGGAACATTGCCCTAGTGAGTCAGTCAAACAAGCTAAGAACTAGCAATTCAATCTCTTCCTCTGCTTCTCCTGTCTTTTGTGCCGGCAGAGAAGCAAGTCCAGTGAGAGAAGCAAGAGAAGCGAGCAGGAGAAGTGACTAGGGGTTGGAAGAGCAGGGAGAACGGTGGATTGGAAGAGTAGGAGTTTGATTCCCTGCTCTAAACTCTGAGAATCTCAACTCATATCGGAGCAGGGAAAGCAGATATGCTGGTAATTATATACGTAGTAATTAATGCCCGACCTCTCTAGTGGAGAAATCCTATGGTTAGGAACGTGACACATCAATCCTCTGTACCGAAGTAAGGTTGACTGCGGACGATAGTTGTACGTCCGCCAGCAGTCAGGATTGATAAATTTGACAGATCTAATTCGACGACTCACGTCTTCATTGGTAACTCCTTTGGGCAGAAGCATGGTAACAAAAAGAAGAGCGTCAGCCTTGAGGGTCTTCTAACCGGTGGTAGAGGACTGGCAATTGAATCAATAACCGCAGTTGCTAGACTAGCACTTAAATTAGCTGTGACAGTATCCGTTGGTGCGAGTGAGCGTTCCCGCTAGAGAATAAGATCCAAGGGAGAAGCAACTCTTCCTTACCCAAGCATACCTCTCTTCCAGGAATGCCGAAGTCCGGAGTCATGCAGACTATGGTGAAAGAAAGGTAATTCATAGCGATTGACTCCCGTAAGACTTTCTATATCTGACTGATTTGAAAAAGTAAGTCGCTCTTTTCTACTCTTTCTTGCTCTGAAAGCTGTCTTTGCTTTCCAAGCTGGTACTAATGCACCCCTTTGTCAGTCCCCTGACTTCTTTCTTTTAGAGCCGAGTTCCTGCTAAGAATGAAGCTAAATCCTTAAGCTAAGAAAGTAGTTCTTAGTCGATCTCTGACTTATCCTTTCTGAATTGGCTTTCACTTTGAAGTCTTATCCGGGTTCTTACCAGTCCAGAGCCAAGCATCAAAGGAAGGATATCACCCTGCTAGTTCTTCTTAAGCTGGTAAGTGAGCGGATGTCCTTAAGCCCTTCTTCTTGCGTCAGTTGCTTCAACGAAAGCCTTGGATTGCCCTAAGGCCAAGGCCTAAGCGAAGTGAGCGTGAGGGTTCTTCCGTAGCTCATTCTTTCTGTAGCAGGTCTTCTTCCTTACTCTAAGAAGTAAGTGAGAAAAACCTTCTTTCCGGGCTCCTAAAACTAATCCTCTTATTTGAAGTCAAATAGAATCCTCAAAGACAGCAAGCTCTTTGCAGCCGTCAAAGGATGAGTCAATCCCACTCAACGATAGCGAGGGATAAAGCTAGTTCGTTCTCTAGCTCTTATCTGAGAGAAGTGTAATAGCTCTTCTTGCTTAAGCGAAGAAAGAAAAAGTCAAGTACGTAAATACCACCCATCACTCCTCTTACCTCTTTTACCATCTACGAATAAGTGGAAATACGAAAGTACTAAGATAGAAGGAAGGTATTCCCTAAAAAAAGAATGTCATCCAGCTCCTTTCAAGCAGTAGCAAGAGTCGAGCTTTCCCCTCCATACACTACTTTTTAAGCATATGGGAGACCAAAAGCCATATCTACTACCTACTAAATATCTCATCTCCCCTCTTTGGCTTATGATATAGAGCTGGTTTATTTGATACTGCTCCTTTACCTTTCAATGAAATGCTTTCAATACTCCTATTCTCATAAGAGTGCTTGACAGAGACAGGGCTGTCTGTAACCTTTCTCCCAAGGGCTTCCGGCAAAGCACCAGGGGGGGCACTGCTGCAGGTAAAGAAGAACTTTATTTATCGAATAACTTATGGGCTAAAGCTTCAATCCCAACACGGACCTTAAAAAAAGCAGTTCTTAGAAAGGTTTTCTGGTAGGAAGTACTTCGAAGTTCGTTTAGTTCCTCCCTTGATCGCCCGTCTGTAATCTGTAATAGGGAAGATTTTCTGCTTTATCTCTTCCAACAAGGGATCCTGTTCATCCACTCAAGCGCATTGGATCGTTGGTTAGCGTGGGTGGGCATCTCACTCCCTAAAGTTTTTACAATGTCACATTGGGCTTTGGACATCTACAATCGTCCGGCAAGATTCCGTGATTCACCGCAGACAGACAGATAGGATCATTCTCAATTACCACTTGTGGTTTTAGCTACCTGAGTAAGGTAAGATGCCGGGTAGAGGAGCACGCAGCTGAAAAAGTGGAATATCCGTCTTACCTACATACCCATCGTCACCACGCACCCTTCTCGCGGCGCAGACAAAGTTGTTGTTGTGCGATCTGGGGCGGACACGTAAAGTCAGATTTTACACAGTTGCCATTTCACTTCATTGTCATGATTGAGATAACTGAATCCCTGAGCCCCGCTGCCTTGCATTCACTAGAACAGTTCTACCCCGACCTTGGGACATTCGCTTCCTAATGAAAAGAGCTTCGCTCAATTCGGTTCAAGTTAACCTATCCCATATAGTATTCTCAAGATTCTTAGGCCAGGGTTCCAAACCTTATATGATCGAATTGCTCATAAGACATCAGATGGAATTTACCGTAAAATGGAATCAACCACACCTTCTATGTCAACTTACACCTTTTTTCATTGAAAAGGATTTGACCTCTACTCTTTCGCGAATTCTAATTCAAATCCAAATCTCCGGCTAAAAAAGTAGCTACCCCAGGAAGATCAACAATGTCCTTTCCTGTGAATGAATAGGTTGGAGAATATTTATACGTTGATGCGGGCCTACCACCAAATCTCTGAAGTGAAGTCCTTTGCCGGATATCCCTAAAAACCTGGTGGATATCCCAACTTTCAACTTTCCTGGCTCACTACTATCTATCCGCCATCTCTCTCTTTCCTCAACTACGTCGAACCTTGCTTATCCCCGCCCTGCTCTTCGGATGATGTCTTCCCCCGTGCTTGAGTAGAAGTAGCTTCCCCACAATAGAATCTTTCTTCATTTCATGTCTCGACCCTCGCTTCGAAAGCTACTGAAAACCCGGCATAAGAACTCCCGCTTGAAACCGTTACTGGTTTGCTACTCTTTAGTAGATTTCCGCTTGCTCTGAATGCCTGGGTGAAAAGGTAATGCTGAGACGAATGGTTGACCCACTTTGGCTCGATCCATCGCTTGTAGAGGCATGCCAACGTCCTGCCTTCCCTATTTCTTTTCCGTTAAGGTTTTCAATCCTAGGAGCTTGGTTCTGCTGCATCCCAAAGGCGTCTTCGCTTTGTTAGGATTTCCATACCATCTCAGCCCACCTTCCTGTACCGACAGGTGAGATAAAGGGTCACCCCCCGGATCTCTCTTACTAAAGGTTAGGGTACGCAGTTATTTTACTGAAATCGAACCCAAGCCCCATCCCTTTGCCCGTTCTTCCAGCCCAATAAGTGGCTTTTCCTGAGTGAGCTCTTTTGTGTAATACTGTAAGTTTAGTGAAAAACTGGCAGGCTCTGGCTACCTTGCGGAGCAAACGAAATCCCCCCAAATCACACAGCCAGTGTGAATTGAACGAACTTACAAGTACAACCAGCTTAAGCCAAGCCGGGTTTCCACCTATTTATGAGTATTCGTCCATTTTTTTGAAGTCTAAAGGACATATTCGTTGCCGATTTGGGGTTCTGATGGAAGATACTGCAGAGATTATACACCAAGTACACACGTGATTCCGCTCTGACAGAAGTGCACGCGCAATTCAGCTCTAGAAAAACCTCATAGAGAGATGAAATTGATAGTAAACCTCTGCCTCTCAGATGGCTTTCTTTTCACAAGGCTGTCTGTGAAGAAAGAAGTTAGGCAGATGAAAGGAGAAGGATCCACCGACTTCTCAGTACGAGAGAAATAGAAAGCAACAAGATAAAGCATTGGTACCGCCCATTGGAATGCCTCTTTCTCACAGTCTAGGCTTCCTCTGCCGTTGGTCGAGCGTCTACAAACCATGGGAATCCCGGCTCAACATGAAGAGTCTTTCACATGTGTCAAGAATAGGGTCAGAAGGCCAAAGAGCATCTTTGATAGCTTCAGAGAGAGCCCCGGGCAGTAAGAGCTGGCGGAGGAATTGTGACGGCAGGGAAAAGCGGAGCCTGATGTTGATACTATCAATGAGCTGCACAAATGCCCTTTGCTGGTCAAAAGTAGACTGAGTTAGGCGAGAATTGACTTAGGGTAATTCATCTTAGTTTGGGGGTGGAAGAGGGACTCGGATCAGAATAGAGAATAGAAGCTGACAGCCTTCTTTCATCCGTTCTATCTCGGAAAGCGAAAGTCACCTTTCGGAGAGAAAGAAGCCTAAAAGCCCTCCTTGCTCTCGTCTTAAGCTGTACCCGAAGGCCCCAAGCCTACCCCAACTACTTTCTCACTCACTCTTCCGCCAAGAGGTGAAGGTAAAGCAACTCCTGCTGCTCTCATTGCTGCGTCGAAAGGGGTAGGGAGGGGTATGACGGGCTAAGAACAGCAAAATTCACATAATAGGATAGGATTTCTTTTTAGTATAGTAGGAAAGGCCTATCAATGACTTAAAAACGAGGCCCTTCGTCGAACAAGCGATTCTTGAACAATTTGATCTGTCTATCAATTCTCCTCGTCCAGTCACTATGCCAGTGCCCTTACTAGCTTTCTTCTTACTATAGATTCATTTGCACAAACCTCCCTCACAAAGGAAAGCGGGAAAGTCATCTTTTTGCTTTGCAAAGAAAGCTCTTTTTCTTGCAAAACGGGCATATAAAGAAAGATAGGTGCCCGGGCAGTCAACATCAAAGCGCTAAGCCCCTTACTCAAAGAATTCGAACGGGTTACACACGCAAAAAGTCTTCTTTTGCTGATTCAATAGCTGCTCTTTCGTCCTAACTGTCTATGAACAGGAATGAGACCAGAATGAGCCTAACGACGTACCTGAAACTCGAAAGGCTAAGCCAATAAGAGAGACTCTTTCCCCCAAGTTGGATAAATATCAATTATCTTTCTTAACACTTGGAGTTCGAAAGGAATTAAAAGGGTCCTTGGCTCTTTGGTTTTTTTACCCAGACGGCACTGATGGAATGAATTACTGGCTTGAATGAATGCTTTAGTAAGGAACTCTCACCGGATTCTCATTACTTACTTGAATTCCTCTTTTTCCCTAGGTAAAGCGCCCCTCTAGTCACCGCGCAGAAGCCTTCTCTAAGGAAACTGACGATCCCACACTCACCATCTATAATCTATAAGAAAGGCTATCATAAGAAAAGAACGTAAGTTTTTACTTATAGCTTCACGTAGGTCTATGAAGGTATCCCGCTTAGATTGAGAGTACGCCCCACCACGACCACGGATAAAGAAGCCGATTCCACCGTGCTATAGCTATATCGGGAATAGAGGAAAGATAAGATTAGGTCCGCCTTTGCTTACGGGCGTAAACTGAACACTTTCCAATACCAATAGAGATGAATAAAGAAAAGTACGTTTCTCCATCAGTTGAAAGCTCCCCCTTAGCTTAGCAAGGCTTAGCACAAAAAGAAAGTGAAAATCTCAGTTCTGCTAGGGCCGGTTAAGCCGCATTTAGAGTACCATGGTGGATTCAAAGTTCTTGTTCCCAAAACATAAAATTTATTAGAATAAAGACGGGATCGTAGGACAAATGAACAGAAGGATCAGCTCTCTTCGCCCATAAAAAATGGGAGGAGAAAGAAAGTTGCTCGACCGGGAACAAGGACTTGCTTTAGCGGGATTACTGGCCAACTAGCCTTCTTAGCTCGACCGGGCTTTGAAGTGTCTTTACGGGTGGACAAGAAAAAGTAGTTTGACGGGAGTACGAATCGATTTGCTAAGATGAAGGTTACGGTATCAGATCAGACGGCCAAGAATTTCGAAAGGCTGGAATGAAGAAGAAATTTATCGAACTAAAGAAAGTTGGAAGCATGACAGCTTTCCTTCTTTAATGGTCGAGCGGTAAAGCTACTTCAAAGCCTTTAGTTAGGCCCAGCGTAAAGTTAAGGAAGGGCTAGTTGGCCAAGCATGGCATTGAGGATTGCGGGTTCCATTTTTTGTCTGGAGTCGCTCGAGTGCAAGCGAGTGGTACGAAGTTACTCGAGTTATAACGAGAGGTACGGACTTAGTCGACCACTAGGGAGAGGTACGAAGTTACTCGACTGAAAGGAGAGGGGGAATGGTCAGATAAGAAAGGCGAAACTTGCCCCTGAATTCCTCCATACGTAGGGAGAAAAGAGAATATTTGACGAGATCTACAGATCTGAAGCCCATTAGTTTAGTTTAGTTTAGTTTAGTTCCGGTGAAAGGCTACTCTCACAGGAGAACGGGAAATGCGGAGAGATAAAATAAAGATCGGCGGGGTAGGATCGGCATATATTCTTGTATATACTCCGGGTTGGAAGGGAAAGTCTCTTATATACATACGTAATTTCGTAATTTTCTTACGGGGAACGAAGTCGCTCGCAATATTGAATCTGGGAAGTAGTTGCTTTTTTGAAATAATTCTTTGGGGAGGAAAGTAGTTGCTCGGAGAGGTTTATAGTAACTCGACTTACAAGGAGAGGGACACTGGACACTAACGCAAGATTTCATACTTACTGTGTTGTGTAAAGCATAAAAACCCGTCTTTTTGCGTCATTTCCTTTCCTACGGATGGACTGATCTAAAGATAAAGAGCTACGACTTTATTCGATATTTACAGTTGCGTTCTTCCCAAAACAAAAAAAGTTTACATTAAAAAGAAAACAAAAACAAAACCCG
>CAOJCP011531181.1:0-11114 GCA_948332465.1 Euphorbia lomelii
GCTCATAAGCATTTGGCAAAAAACCAAGTTCCTTGATTGTTTCATCAAACATCATATTCGAACTCCTAGATCCTTGCTTTAGTCCATAAATGGACTTTTGCAACTTGCATGCCTTTGCACCATCCTGAGATGTAAAACCCTCAGATTGCGTCATAAACACATCCCGATCAAAATTCCCGTTAAAGAATGCAGTCTTTACATTCATCTGCCAGATCTCATAGTCATAATGAGTAGCAATGGCCACGAGTATCTTAATGGATTTGAGTATGACTTTGGGTGAAAAGGTTTCATCACAGTCAATGCCTTCTAGCTAACTATAACCCTTTGCCACTAGCCTTGCCTTATAGGTAATTACATTACCATCAATGTCAGTTTTCTTCTTAAAAACCCATTTGCACCCAATCAGTCTAACCTCTTCAGGTGCATCGACCAAATTCCAAACTTGGTTTTTGTACATGGAGTCCATCTCTGACAGTATAGCTTTAAACCATTTGTTAGAATCTACCTAACTTATTGCCTCCTTGTTAGTCTTGGGTTCATCATCTTCCAAGAGAAAGATTTCCTTATCATCTATGATGACAAAGCCATATCTTTCAGGAGGCATACAATCCCTTTTAGACTTACGCAACGACTGTGTAACAATAGGCTGTTCCTCGATCGCACTTTCTTGTGTATCAAGATTAGGGTTAATCAGTTGATTGTCTGTTTGACTCTTTTGAACTTCCAATTCAAGATCGCTCCCACTAGCTTCTAAAAACATGTGTTCCTTCTCTAAGAAGTGAGCATGCCTAGAAACAAAATTCTTTTGGATTGTAAAAGGTATATCCAATTGTCTCCTTTGGATAACCCACAAACAAAAATTTATCAAACTTAGCTCTAAGCTTGTCCGATACTGTCCACTTCACATAAGCAGAATAGCCCTAAACTCTCAAGTGAGAAAGCGATGGCTTCTTACCATGCCACCTTTCATATGGTGTAAGATCAACTGATTTAGGGGGTACTTTGTTTAGCAAGTAAACAACGCTCCCCTGTTCGAATCCCCAAAAGGATTTACTTAACTTTGCTTAGCTAATCATGGATCGAACCATATCCAATAGGGTTTGATTCCTCCTCTCAGAAACTCCATTGTGCTTGGGAGTGTAAGGAGGGGTCTATTGGGAAACTATCCAATTATCCTTTAAATAGTTGAGAAACTCTTGGCTTAAGTATTCTCCACCTCGATCCGATTGTAGTGTCTTGACACTTTTTGCGAGTTGTTTCTCTACTTCCATCCTAAATTCCTTAAATTCATCAAAGCTTTCAGATTTGTGCCTCATCAGGTACAAATACCCATATCATAAGTAATCATCGATAAAGGTGATGAAGTAAGTGTATCCTCTTCGTGATTCTACACTCATTGGACCACATACATCTGAGTTTATTATTTCCAATGTACTCATGGCATGTTCACCCTTACATATAAAGGGTAACTTTTTCATTTTACCTTTTAAACAAGGCTCACAAGCGCCGTAGGACTCCAAGTCCATAATGCTTAAGTCACCACGTTTGTGTAACTTAGCTAAGCAAGTCTCATTTATAAGGCCCAATCGACAATTCCATAAGTATGAGGATTCATTACTATCTAACTTAAGTCTCTTTGCATCATTCATATTAAAAATTTTACTTTTAGTATCTAGAACGTAAATGCCATTCATCAAATTCCCGTTAGCATATAGAATACCATTTCGACGAATTTGCAACTTATATTAAATATAATATCAAATCCATCTATTGCTAAACATGCAACATAAATACTATTCTTCATCATAATAGGAATATAATAGCACTTGTTTAGTTCTAAAACAAAGCCACTTGGCAAATGAAGACTATATGACCCTATGGCTAATGCAGCAACCCATGCTCCATTTCCAACCTATAGGTTATGTTCCCCTTTTACCAGCTTCCTACTATTCCTTAGTCCTTGTATAGAAGTACATATATGAGATCCACAACCAGTATCTAATACCCAAGTGGATTCAAAAGGAACTATAAAGAAATTCTCTATCATGAACATACCTGAAATAGATGCCTTGCTTGGCATCTTTTTCAAATGCTCAGAGACAGGAGCCTTGCAGTCTCTCTTCAAATGATTAGTCTTACAGCACTGGAAGCAAACATTTTTGCCATTCTTATTGGCCTTTCTCTTCTTCTACTGATTTTGTTTCTAGCACTCATCTTCTTTTTCTTTGTCCTACCAGAAGAAGTTTTGGCATTTTTTACCAATAGTATAGCCTTTGAATCTTTCTTGATTTAGGGCTCCACCGTTTTCAGCAAGTTAATCAATCGAAGGATTGTTGAATCAATTTCTTTTGTGTAGTAGTTAGTCACACATTGTGAATAACTACTAGGGAGAGACATCAACACTAGGTCAATACTCAGCTCTTTATCCATGGCGAATCCCAACTGACTAAGCTTCTCAAGATATGCATTAAGCTTGAGAACATGTTAAACAACTAATGTACCTTCCTGCATCTTAGTTACAAACATGAGCTTAGAAGACTCAAACCTCTCAGTCTTAGCTTGCTCAGCGAAGAGCTACTTAAGATGGAAAACCATGGTATCTAAATCCATATTTTCATGTTGTTTCTATAGTTTAGGACTCATCGTGGCCAGCAATGTGCATGTTGCCAGGTCTTTTTATTCTACTTATTCTAAGACATGTAATCTTCCTTAGGTGCTTCAGCATCAGGACGGTCCGGTGCTGGCTCATCTAAAACATAAGCCAGCCCCTCAGACCCGAGGACTATCCTCATTGAGTGGAACCAATCAGTGAAGTCTGGACTAGTCAACTTGTTATCAAGTATCAGACAGAGGTTTATCTTGGAAGAAATTTTCAACCTAGATGTGAGAAAAGAAATGTTTGCTTAGACTTATAGTTTTGTACATGTATTTCATGTAAGGTCTTTAAATTAAATACATTTTCCTACTATTTTCTACGAATCTCAATAACCTCATTATTGAGTTTTGGAAAAATAATCCAACTATTTTTCTAGCAGGTGGCATTCATAATACCTAGAATAACTCCCACTGCCATGGTTAAAGTTGCCCTAGACATTATGAGAGGAATCCCATTCCATTTACATATAATGTAATTGCAAATCCATTCAAGTTCTCATACCATGAGACGTGTATACCCGATCGTATATCTCCTTGAATGTGTCTCTGTTTTGGCATTAGCCCCAATTTTGTGGAATAAAAACTAACCCTAATCTGGTTAAGGCAGACCCTCATCTTTAAGTCTATAACCAATCAATGTAGATAGACTGCATGTATACCATGAACCATGCACCATATAAAAAGACCGTATCATAAACCAGATAGTAAGACATTTACATACGCCTTAATATTCTCATGGAGGGTTTTTGTTGGTGATTTATTATCTCATCAAAGTCGTTTAGGACTTATAACATAGACATGGTTATGTTACTTATAACTTATCTTTAGACTAAGACGGATAATTAAAGGTCTAACCTTCTTTTGGGGTTATGCTCAAATAAACATAGCCATTCTATTATGCTTTACACATATAATGCTAAAACAACTAAGGATACGTTTATGTTTTCGTATCTATGTCTAAAAGCTTTTATTCAGCTCAATTTATATATCTTTTATTATAGAACCGCAAAATTCAATTCTTTATACTAGAAGTTTAACTAAATCATATCAAGTTCATTGATTACAAAATCATGAAACGATATAGGTTCACAAGAAAGAGCAGCCCCCTATAAAGAAAGAGCAGCCAAGTCCAATCATTGCCAGAACAAAAACGACCTCATAATTTAAATAATCAATGATTGCTATGAATTATAAACTTCGTTCTTTATTACAATAATGATTATCAATTCAAATTAATGAGGAGATAAGACTTTCGTATTAAAGCATCTATAATCTTTCAACATAAAAAGATTGATTTTAAATAATTACGAATAAGTTTGAGTTAAACTAATTATTCAAACTAAGCTTATATTCAAACAATTAAATATGAATACTGGCAGGCTCTGATACCACAGTTGGGATATAAAACAGATTGAACTTGCATGAGACATAAGGTGAAATTTAAAAGTTTTTATATTCCATTCTAAGGACCTCTTATTTTAGGGTTTAAGCATTCATATATACAACATAGTATACATACTTTCTTTAGTTCAAAATCTTTTCAAAGAACTGAAGCTAATGTAAGAACAACTTACAGTGTTGTCAAGCTTGAATTTGATCAGCTGTATAACCCCTTGGCACTAGCTCACAAAGTTGGATAGCCTCTATGAATATCCACACAAGCTCCACTGACCAAAACCTCTCTAAAAGGAAGAGTTGACGATAAAATAATAACTTCTAGACTATTTAAATTATCCTCCCAAATTTTATAAATTTAATGATTTTAATTCCCAGAATTAAAATCTTCGAAGTCTTTGATCTCCAAGATTGCTCACTTCTTTTCTTTCCAAGAGAAGAAGAAGAACTTCAGGTGCACTTGATTGAGGAAGGGGAGGGCTCTATGTATAATAAAGGGGGGAGAAAATTTCTCTCCCAAATACCGTTAGGGGTACACACGCACATCCCTAGATTGCCCCTAGGGATGCGTGCCACACCCCCTAGTTCCGCGGCCCATCACATGGGCTGCCCTATGTGATGGGCTTTGGCCCGCGGGGTAGCGCGGGCTTAAGCCTGTGCCAGGTATAGCCATTTTCATGCGGTGGTTCCATGGGCCATGGCCCCATTGCATGCCCTGGTTTCCCCGGACTTGACCCTCCTTTTTATTTCCAGTTGTATTTTTGGTCCCTGATCCAATCAGTTTTGAGCCAAAATAAATTTTCTAATCCAATTAGAAAAAATAGTCTAACCATTAAAATATTCTTTTAGTATGGAACTATTCCATTAGTTCTTTACATGGTCGAGTTAGAAAGCCCAAGGTGTGTGACCTCATAGGATCCGAAATATTGAGCTGTCAGGGTTTAATCCAATGACCTTGAACAGTTGTAGTAGCCCTCTAGCAAGGGCTTACAACTCCCCACTATTCAGAACATCACGTGCCTGTGCTTTGATCTCGGCTCTTTAGTAGTTAGCCAATGCAATGCACTCTTTCTATCAAGGTTAAGTACCTTACTAGTTTAATAGGGTTTAGATTAAGTGCTAACCCTCTGATAGCCGAAGCTATCCTAATAGTTTGGGCTTGTTAACAAAGTACACTTCTCCCTTAGATGTGTCGACTAGAAACTTATCCTATCGACAAATACTCTAATCAGAGGTTTTGAGCACGTGTCACTTCTACAAGTGGCTAGGTACGACTACCATTACATTACTATACTGAGAGTGATGGATCCTATCTCAACTACTCAACTTATCAACAAACAATAGTCCATAGACCCGTAGTCACTTGAAGCTTTGCTTGTCGATGACCCAAAATCTATAAATAGATTGCATAAGATAACTAGTATCTCAAGTCTAAGGACATACGCATAGTTATTGTAATAAGTGAACAATAACATATAGTATAGATTCCAAGTGTTCATCTTATAGCGGTCTCCAATGTATTTCCTTGAATACATCCATGTGTCAACTCAAGGTACCACCTACTACTTTAGAGATAGCTGCTTGGATCTAATCCAAGGAGTAGGACTACAATGCTAGTCTAACCACTTCATCAATGTCCAATCTTGATGAAACTTTGACTAGGGATTTTTAGTCATTACATAATTACACATGGATCATATCTTACCAAACATAGTCCTATTATGCTTTGTAATCATTGCTATTATAATGACAAGGACTTCTGTATGTATAATGATAAATATAATCTAACCAATATACTTTTGCAATCATCAATATTACAAAAGAAGTGCCTTTTATTCATCGAATGAATCGTTTGTCCAAAATATAATTAAGACATACTGCCCTAATTGTCTCAAGTGCATACATCATACCTAACAAGATGTTGCATTCTACTTTTGAAACTTTATTGATTTACTCCATTCAGTCATTTACAGACACATATTACTTGTACAATTTACCTACTTGTGATGTCATGTTTTAAGTGGTATATTATCTCTCTTTGGTTGCCTCATGGCCTTTGGCTTCATAGATTTGGCTAAATCCATAGCTTTCCCAATTATTGCCATTGGCTTTTAAAAATTAATCCATATTTTGCTCAAGAACTTTTCTACCAATGGCTTGCTCTTCTTAGTAATTACAATTTGTTACTTCAAATACTGGCATAGTCAACTGCGATAACTGTTGTTGTGGATAATTGATTAAACTCAGTGGATTGTGTAATAAATATGCTAAATTCTATATTGTCTTATCTCAATAATTGATTTCAAGAGCGAGGCCCGTATCAATATTATGACATTTCGATGCCCCTAACTGGGTCTCTTGTGTTGTTTTTGGAAAAGATCTAAGCACTTGTGATGGCTTTAAACTATAGCTAAAACCTTAGTCACATCTTATTGTTAGAAACTTGCGACTCAACTTCAAAGCCAGCAACAAGTCACTTCATAGCACTATTTAGCCTAGTCACAACCTCCAAACACAATCAGAGACACTGCATCTTCAAGTACACATGCCTTCCTTTCAGTAACATTACTAGCAAATGTCTAACCTACATTCTCCTTCAAGATAAGTGTTACTACAATATTTTATTATCAACAAAATAATAATTGTCATAAATAAACAACTAACTTTTGCATTAGAGGGTAGTGAGTTATATATATGACTCCTTAAAAGCCAATTACTAGTAATTAAAGAGGTGGAGTGCCATATATGAAAAGAAAATTCCCAAGATTAAATGCAAGCCGTTGTTGACGCTGTCATCTACCGAGTCTCGCTCTACCACCGGTGCCGTCTATGAAAGAAGGCATTAAGGCAAGTGGTGCCATGGTGCCTTGCCACCAACCACTATGTCTCCCTCATAATAGCCTAGGCACTGCCTCTCTGCCACTATAGACAATAGGATATCACATTCTCCCTCAGATAAGATTCACTCTAGTTATTATTCAATATCAAGTTAATTTTTACATTTGTCATCATGAATGAGAATTCACTTAGATGTTGGAAGGCAATAACATACTGTTATATTATTCAAAACTCACTCAAATAGTTGATTGTCAGTGATACTATTTATATTTAGTAACAATTTCAAAGACATACTAACCAACACGGGCATAATCAAGATTATGATGGATGCTCACCATTATATATTATTATTGTCACAACCCAAGTGAGTTCTTCACTACTAAACACATATCATTGGAGAATTGTCATTATTATCATTAAAAGTGAATATTTGAGGCTTGACACTGAGGCTAACTTCCTATTCAAATTTCTCCTCACCATTTCCGTCATTAATGAGACACAATTATATTATTTACCATGACTTTTCAAATTGTTATGTTTTCAGATATGACAAATCTATGCCTCAGACTTGCAACACAGCTAAATAAAGCTTTGTATATGACATTCATTCTTAATTCGCCTCTTCTAATATCTTAAGCTATAACATGTCTACACCAAAAGCCTCGCCATGACATCCAGTCATAGAAGAGGCACCAACAAAGCTACTGCTACCCACAACTGGTGAAAGGTCGGCAATCTTCACCCAAAATAAAAGTTTCTCATATAAGGCCTACCATAAGCCGCAGGTAATGGAGGATTCTCATATGAACGTCCGCTAAATGTTAATCCATTATTGATTCCACCAAGTAATCAGAACATCTTAACCATTTCATCACTATGTCTCGTCAAAGTAAGCATGGCCTCAATTGCCACAAAAGCAACGTGACCAGCTACAATAAATCAACAGCCTAGAAGACCATATTTTCAATAGACGACATCTCCATAAGTGGCAACATAACATCTGCCCCAATTGTCATTGATTATAAGTTAAATCTGCCCAAGTTGGTGTAACATCCACCCTAAATATTGTTGATTCTCATATATATCTGCCCCAATCGGCATCGAATCTCATTTAACTTTGCCCCAGCCAGCATTGAGTCTTAGTCAAATTCTCTTTAAGTGGTATTATAACTCAATTAAATGCTCCATGGACAACATTGCCAAAAGTGGTGATTATAACTTAGTTATAATCACCATAGGTGCACTTCGCCACCAGCTGGTGCACTTTTCCATCTTCTAGCACACTTCACAATCTTCTAGTGCACTTTGCCATTATTTAGCGCACTTGCCACCATCTTGGATTGAGTATCTCGCCAAAAAAACAGCAGTAAATAGTGATCACTTAACAAAAATACAGCCCTATAAAAAAAGAAACTATTTCACAAATGCGTACTAAAAGACTTGGACAAATCTAAGCATCAAAGCTACATATATTTAGTGGACAAAAAGCATAGGATAAATCCAAGAACGAAAGCCGCCCAAACACCTGCACACTACAATCTAACTCACGAATATAGCCCAAATTAGGCTAACAAAAAACATGAGAGTTTCTCAGAAGAATTCGCCACAAAGGCATATCCTCTTATTTAGTTACTACAATGAGAAACATTTCTATCAATACTTTCCTAAAGTCTATAGGAAAAATTGCAATCGCTAAAATAACACTACAATAAAAGGCCTTATCACAGTCCTTGTTGTAGAAAGTCGCCACTTAAAAGTCATTGAACATACAGTATAGCCATTGCTACTTTTTTGAAAAGATCACAACCAAATCAAATTCGTAAAGTGTTCGCCCAAAGCTGCTGTGTTAGCTACATCAAAATCAAGACCAGACCCCTAAAGAGACTAATCACCACTCTAGGGGGACTACATGATAGAATATAATGCTCCGCCATGTGCAGATATATCTTGTTCTGCCATGATAACAAACAAATCAGGCTCACCTAAGAAAACATGACATGCTCACTAGAAAGGATCATTAGCTTTCCACGAAAAAATGTATGCCAAAAAGTAACTCAGTGACAAAGCAAGTTAGAGTATGCCTCGCCACCGAGGGCGACCCTCATAAAAAAGCCATATGGAAGGTACAGGTGCCACATGTCTATGATCAATCAAATTAGGGGCAACTTCAACATCTTTAAAAAACTTGAAAATAGAAAGAAGAAGAAGGCAAGGACAATGATGCACAAGAGTTTCCAAAGGCAGCAGTAAAAAAACAAAGAAGGAGAGAAGAAGAATGAAGGGTACGATTTTTCATAACAAGAAAAATAGGGAAATGAAGAGAGACATCAATGGTACCAATATGCATAGCAAGTAATAGATGGAAGAGTTAAGGGGTGCAATGAGTGCATAAAGAATATCGTAGAGCTTAAAGGCATTAGAAAAGGAGGAAATGGCACATCAAGGGTCACATCGCCAGGCTACTCCCCTACATAGGTGCCCTTCACCCTTTAACCCTAAAGAGGTTAAAATTCACTAAGGGGGACTTATAATAACGTATCATACTTCATAAATTTAATAAAGCTCATGCACATATCAAGCATGATTCGAGCAAATGGAGGAATGAGGCGAGCTTACCTTGGGTGTCCTTATGCATACAAACAAGCATGTCCAACACCCAGGAATAGAGCCAACTTACCCTTGGCACACCTCAATAGGCAACTAGGCATGGCCCCTAGATGTGGCTGAGCATCCAGCCTTAGTCATGACACCCTAGGCGAGCCTCAGCACGTAGAAGAGATAAGCTTAACCACTTGTCTCTGAATAATCAGCAGATTGAAATCACCCTAAACAAAGAATTCTTCCTTATCATTAATTACTATCCATTACGGTACTTGCTTCCTACTCATTCTCTAATTAGGAATATACGTAGTAGTCAGCATACCACTTACACAATTCTCATTCACAATAAATTATATTATATTCTTCATAAGACAGCCTCTGACTTAAGCATCTGAGTGTCTTCGGGGGTACCACCCATCCTTTTTTATAGGTATTCATAGCAGTTTGGAATCCGATTCGAGGAAGAAACCTACAAAGTTTTTCATGTATATTTCACATAAAAAATATACAGTACAGTTTGAAAATGTATAACTTAGTGTAAAAAATGTATAGTTAAATACAAACATGCATAATTTAATGAAATAAATGTATATTGTAATAAAAAAATGTATAGTTCATATTTTAGGAATGCATATTTAAGTGTATAAAATGTATAATTCATTAAATAAAATTTATAGTTCATTGAAATACTTGTATATTAGAATTTAAAAAACCATAACGTGATTGAACCCATTGACTCTGATGAGAATTTGGAACAAGATAATGTTAATAAAGATGATCAAACATAACCACACAATGTGAATAAGTTATTTTTTATTATTGCTCAATATAAAAATATATAACTCACTATTAAAAATGTATAGTTAATTATAAAAAACGTATAGTTTATTGTATAAATGTATATTTCACTGAAATATTTGTATATTCCACATTTTTTCCTAAACAGGATGTGATTGCCTCAATTGAATCTGATGACAACTTGGGGGAAGAGAATTTAACAAAGATGTGCAAACAGAACAAGACATTGTGAATGAGGTATATTTTATTAATTTTAAATTAGTCATAATGTATATTTACAAAGCAAATATGTAATAATAATATAGTTTGTTGATGTATCCTTGTATCTTTTTTGTCATAACAGGAAGAGAAAAATGATGCTAATGGAGAAGGAAATATGAGAGAATGGAAGTTGATGAAGAAAAGAAAAATGATGAAGAAGAAGGAGCAAATAAAAGGAAGGAGATATAGTTCATTATAAAACTATATGGTTAAATGTTTAAAAAGATAGTACAATATAAAAAGGTATAATTCATATTCAAAATATAAATTTCTTTATATAAGTGTATAGTTCAATGTAATAAATTTTTAGTTCAACTTAAAAATGTATATTGTAGTGTAAAAATGTATGTTGCAATATATATTAAAAGGATATATTCCATAAGAATATAATTTTTGTCATTTAAAATTGTATATTTATTGTCATAACAGGATGAGAACATCAATGTTGTGGTAGAATGTGATGTTGAGAGAATGGAAGATGATGAGGAAAGGAAAAATGATGAGCAACTAGAAGAAATAAATATAATAAATGAGGTATATTTTATTTTTAATTTAATTAGTGATAA
>CAOJCP011571667.1:0-20000 GCA_948332465.1 Euphorbia lomelii
ACCAAACCATCCAATGTAAAGACGGTTTTCAGTGCTGGTTATCCAGTTACAGAAACGACCCCATAGGCTTTCGCTTTCGCGTCTCTCTAAAATTGCAGTCATGGTAAAATCTTGGTTTATTTAATCATCAGGGACTCCCAAGCACACGAATTCTCTGAAATCGAAAATTGAGGACTTGTTATTCAACAGTATAATATGACTTATATCCCCATGTCAACCAGTATTAGCATTCCGGGGTATATTTTATGATCTTATCCATCTAAATTCATCAGAATCTTTTTTGAATGAATGGCGTTGAAGTGAGTTAAAAAATAGAAATAGAATTTGAGTTTCTATGCCTATAACATAGGATATTAAAAATGGGTTGCCCGGGACTCGAACCCGGAACTAGTCGGATGGAGTAGAAAATCTCCTTGTTAAAAAAATAGGTAAAAAATCTCTTCCCAAGCCGTGCTTGCATTTTTCATTGCACACAGCTTTCCCTATGTATACATCTAAAACTCAGTTCCCTCCCTAGAAAGGAGTCTCTAAAAAAGAAAAAACTCCGTTGTTCAAACCTTAGTCGTATACTGCACGAGCATTTCATAAGAAAAATGAATGAATTTTTTGATTATTCCTTCATCATTTAAACATCATTTAAAGAAATTTTCGATTTCCATGTTTATTATTCATAATTGGCCCGATCATTGATACAAAAAATATCCAAATACCAAACCCGTCCTCTATAAAACCTTCGTGAAATAGAAGAAACTGAAGCTCTTGGAAAGATCAAAGAAAGAGCCCGCTCTTCCTCCGTCAAAAATTCTTCCAAAAATTCTGAACCTAATTTTTTCACAAAAGTGCGTACGGTACTTTTGTGTTTACGAGACAAAGTTTTAACACAAGAAAGTCGAAGTATATATTTTATTCGATACAAACTCTTTTTTTTTGAAGACCCACTATAATAATGAGAAAGATTTCTGCATATGCGCACAAATCGGTTGATAATATCAGAATCCGATGAACCAGCCCAAATAGGTTGACTAATAGGGTGTCCTGCTGCGTTACAAAATTTCGTTTTTGCCAATGATCGAATCAAAGGAATAATTGGAATTCTTGTATCAACTTTCTTCATAGCATTATCTATTAAAAAGGTATTTTCTAGCATTTGACTCCGTACCACTGAAAGATTGAGTCGTAGACTTGAAAGATAGCCCAAAAAGTCGAGGGACTGCTTCGATAGTGGATTTATCCAGATCTTTGCTGGTTGAAACCACACAGAAAAATGACATTGACATAAATTGACAAGGTAATTTTTCCATTTTTTTAATAGAAAAGGGGTATCCTTTGAAGCCAAGATTGACTTTCCTTGATATCTAACATAATGCATGAAAGGATCTTTGAACAACCATAGAATGGCCTGAAAATCATTAGCAAAGACTTCTGCAAAATGTTCTATTTTTCCAAAAAAATATATTCGTTCAAGAAGGACCCGAAAAAATGTTGATCGTAAATGAAAGGATTGCTTACGGAGAAAAAAGAAAATGGATTCATATTCATATCCATGAGAATTATATAGAAACAAGAATAATCGTGGATTCCTTTTTGCAAAAAAAGAAATCAAATTATTTGGAAAACTAAGACTGTTCCAATTCCAATACTCGTGAAGAAAAAACCGTAATAAATGCAAAGAAGAAGTATCTTTGACCCAATAGCGAAGAGTTTGAACCAATTTTTCTAGATGGATGGGGTAAGATATTTGTACATCTGATACATAAGTTAAATGGGAAAATTTGTCCTCTAAAAAAGGAAATATTGAATGAATTGATCGTAAATTTTGAGATTTGACTATTTCTGACTTTTCTAAATAAGACACAAATCGTAGGGAAAATGGAATTTCCACAATAGCAGCAACCCCAGCCGATATCATTTGAGAATACAAACTCTTGTTGTACTTAAAAAACGAGTTTTGATTAGAATTATTAGCAGAAATAATCAAAAACTTCTGTTGATAAATTCGAGTAATTAAACGTTTTACAATAAGTAAACTAGATTTTTTGTCATAACCTACATTTTCCAACAAAATAGATTTATTTAAACCATGCCCGTGAGCAAGTCTATAAATAGACTCCCGAAAGATAAGTGGATATAGGAGGTTTTTTTTTCGAGATCTACCTATATCTAGGTCTAAATATCTTTGATATTCCTCGATTTTCATTTTAAATTAAATTTGATTGAAGCAAGGATAGGATATTTTTATCCTTATTAAATGATACATAGTGCGATACAGTAAAAACAAAGTAATAGAATACGAAAAGAATGGAAACCTCGGAAAAGGGGTAAACTTATTAACGGACTCTCTATTCTCTCTTTTTTCCATATAATGTATATTTATTAATTTATTAATCGTTAGAGTTAGAAATCCTTTACTTTTTCAAGCCAATCGCTCTTTTGATTTGGGAAAAACGTTCTTTATCAATATACTCCTTCTTCTACACACTCATCTCCCCTCGTAGTGGAGACTAACTAATAATTAGGATTCATTAAAAAATAGAAAATTCGCTCATGAAAAAACCTTATCCGCACCTGGCACTAAAAAATTTTTAACGTCTAATTAGATCGGATAATCATTCAAATTAAGAATGAAAGCTCGTTTCTTTTTTAGTTCCCTATACCTAAAATCAAATTGCCTATAATTGGAGCGATACTGCTCTATCCATTTATTCACTCAACCCAACTTTGAATTTCTTTTTTTATGTTCTGCACCAAGTACTAAGAATTCAAACACTGGGACTGGGCCAGTAAAAATGAAAAATTTTCAGAATTCTCCATTGATACGACATGCTGCTTTTTCCATTCATTCCTTTCAGGATCAGTCGTAGTCTTATAAACTATACCGGTGGGTATGGACGAGTTTGTTTCTTCATACAAATGTGTAAAAGATGTAAGTCGCACTTAAAAGCCGAGTACTCTACCGTTGAGTTAGCAACCCAAATATCAAATTTGTTTATGTAGATACAATCGGAATCAAAATAACTAAAGAAATGGAATAGAGATAAATAGACCCACAAAAAAGATCCAATTACCCAGATCGGATTATATTTGTTTGATATACTCTTGTCAATATGAACATGAATATTTTCAGAAAAAATACCTAATGAAAAAAAAAGAATTCATTCAATTTCAATTGAATAGAAATAAATAATATATTGAATAGAAATAAATAATATATATAAATATTATTTCAAAAAATATTTATTTAAATAATTTACTATAACACACACTTTTTATATAAATAAAAAACTTATAAAAACTAAGGCTTGTATTAGATTGGCACTACATAGAAAATATCCACAGAAATACAAATAAAAAAGATAAGGCAAAAGAAAAAATGAAGTAAGAAAATCTCTCGGGTTTATTCCAATTGAATCAATAGAAATCAATAAAAGTGGACTTAGAAGGCCAAATTTATTAATAGAGAGAGTCGCGACAAAAATAATCCATTAAAAAGAATGTCAACTTCTTCTATTTCGAGACTAAATTCCTTCGCTTGATTTTTTCCTATCCATTTTATCTCAATTTCTTTCAATAAGCAATAAGAAAAAGATATTTTTATCGTTATAGAACAAGACATTCTATAGTAGAAAATAGAAATAGATATATAGGTATGAATAAAGTCTGAATAGAGTAAGAGAAAGGGGGGATAGTAGAGAAAAGGTTATACAAAGCTATATATATATATGGTTATAAATTATCCACACCCTCTTTTTTTTATTTCATTAAGTAAATTGTGTGTGATTAAAGCGAAGTTCCGTAAAAACCCCCGCCTTCTTTAAAATATCATGAACAGTTCCTGTTGGTTGAGCGCCTTTTTCAAGGAAATATAGAATAGCAGGAACATTTAAATGAGTTTGATTTTCTATCGGATCATAAAAACCCACTTTTCGAAGATCTCTTCCTTCTCTTCGGGATCGAACATCAATTGCAACGATTCGATAAATGGCTCATTGGGATAGAGGTAGATATAAGGGCCCCCCCCTTAGAAACGTATAAGAAGTTTTCTCCTCGTACGGCTCGAGAAAAATGATTCGAAGTTCTGTCTATGTATAGAATTCTAATATCAACCGGGTCCATAAAATAATCAAATCCATTAGACCATGATTTACATCTTCTTTTTATTCTTATTTTTGTTTATTGTTTATAAAAAATTTATAAAAAAAAAGAATAAAGCATTCCTACCCACCAACTCAAGTTGGATAACTTTTAAATAGCTCAAAGGAAACCCTTTAAACATTTCATTTATTTCATTTATTGAGCGATCTCTAATCTCCTTTTCTTTTTGTTTGTAATCTATTTTGGATTCTTGATTCTGATCTAATTGATGAGAAAATTGAAAAGGGTATTTACTTGTTACAGGATCCTTTATCTTTACCGTGAATCATTGGGTTTAGACATTACTTCGGTGATCTTTAATCGGTTCAAAATGGCAGCAACATACATTTTGGGGATTTTTTTCTATCAAAGAATCAGACTAACGGTTGATTCTTGCGTGATACACTTGTTTTTAATCAAAAAAATTAGTTCAATTCGACCAAACTAAACCTTATTCTGATCTTTGAAACTTGCTCGAATTGAATCTTTTTTTTCTATATCGAAAAATATGCTTACGAAGTTGTTCCAACTTATTGATTGGCACTAACCTTAGATTCTTGCCCCCGACAAAGAAATCAATATTTTATTTTCTACTCGAGCTCCACCCTGTACCTATTTCCATTACAATCCAACAAAAACTAAGGATTCTAATGTAAAAAATAAGGATTCTAATGTATAATAGAACAAATGATGTCGAGCCAAGAGCACCTCCACTCTTCTATAGTATAAACAAAGGGTGGATTCTTAATCCACAACCGATCATGTCCTTCAAGTCGCACGTTGCTTTCTACCACATCGTTTCAAACGAAGTTTTACCATAACATTCCTTGAATTTTGAACCGGTATCTAGTTGATTCAATGATGGAATCGTGAATAGTCATTGCTTTCGCGGGTACATAGTAATCCAGAATTTTGAACTTCTATTGGGTAGTTTCTGAAAAAATATCAGAAAGAATTCAATTTAATTCCACTTTTTTGTATGATTTTTGATTTCAAATTCAAATATTAGCAGAAATAAGTTCTTTTTGAATCTGGATTTTCAAAGGATTTACCACGTCAATCTACCATTACTCAAAATTCTACCATTATTAAGAATATATAGAAAATCATTAAAAAGATTTAATTGAAAAAAAAAAATGAAATTTCATTTTTTTTTAGTGGGACGGTGGATAAAAAAACCGATGAAAAGGAAAATTGAAGTTCTTTTTCTTTCATACTGATTGATAAAATCCGAATCGAAATACTAAAGATTTTCCTATCCACCAGATCGACTAAACAATTGTTACTGAAATGAATTCAGTACATGTTAAATATTTAAATGTCACATATGTATTTTTTCTTGTTAATGAGATTAAAAGAGATATCGGCATTGAATTCATTGATAATTCATTTTCCTCAATTAAATTTTATCAGGAAATGAAGAATGATAAATCAAACAAAGAAGAATCCTTTTTTATTGAATGCTAAATTATCTTTATCTGGGCACAAAGCCAAAAAGTTCCACGGGATTAAGGCATTGTTTCCTTTTTACTCTAAACCTGCTTTAAATTAAGATTAAGAGACTTACCATTGATTGTATGAAAAATATACATTATTATTGAAAATTCAAATAGGGGGTGTAAAACCCTTAATTAACTAACGTAAATAGGAAAGGGAAAACAAAAATATGATAAAAAGACTGTCTAAACTTTTAAACCCTTTCGTTCCCTGTTTACGTGTTTCCTAAAAAAAATGGATTTGATTATCTTTTTTTTTTACTTTTTATTACGATAAAATTTTTTAAAAAGTTATGATTCCGAGAAATTCATTAAAAAAAAAGAATTTCATTTCTTAGACTCTTATCTTAAGATAAGATAGTTGTTCAAAACTATATGTATATAAATAAGGTATATAATAGGTATGCTCTGGGACGGAAGGATTCGAACCTCCGAATAGCGGGACCAAAACCCGTTGCCTTACCACTTGGCCACGCCCCATTTCTATTTAACACTAATAAAAACTAATATTGGTATCGGTTCTTCGTCAAGTCCTATAGTAAGATATATGAAATATATTGCCTTGTTGTTCAGATATGTAGATTATAGAATTAATCTGAGTTTATTGATCATAATATATAATTGAATTAAGATATTGTATGAAAATATGATTTCTTCTATTCTTTATTTAATTTTAAGAATTGAAGAATTTTTGATTGGGTGAGTTTAAAGAAGGGTTTTTGGTCTACCTTACTTTAATTTTATATCCATTTTGATATCAATAACATTATATTAATAACTCAGTCAAAATACAATTATCTTCAAGAACAAAAAGTTTGTTATGTTTAATATTGTTAGTTTGATTTGTATCTGTCTTAATTCTGCCCTTTATTCAAGCAGTTTTTTCTTCACAAAATTGCCCGAAGCCTATGCTTTTTTAAATCCAATCGTAGATGTTATGCCAGTAATTCCCCTACTTTTTTTTCTATTAGCTTTTGTTTGGCAAGCTGCTGTAAGTTTTCGATGAAATCTTTAATACTATCTTAGAATAATTTCCATTCCATTGAAAAAGACCCCGTTTGAACCCCCTATTAGAAAAAAAAAAATAGAATTTTAGGTATAAAAGAAAATCTTTGACAATGAAAGACTCGATTCTTCTTTCAAATTTACAACTGAATTTCTAATTTTTTTTTCCATTCCCAGAAACCGCTTAGTATCAAAGTATGATATGTGGTATAAAAATAGAGAATCTATTTTTTTTTTTTCCAAACCAAAAAAGATCTTGGAGATTGTGTAATGCTTACTCTCAAACTCTTTGTTTATACAGTAGTGATATTCTTTGTTTCTCTTTTCATCTTCGGATTTTTATCTAATGATCCGGGGCGTAATCCTGGACGTGAAGAATAAGAAATTTAGGCTTTTTCTTTGCTTGATTTTTAACCGTTCTTAGCATTTTATCTATATCTACATGTTTAACTATAACTAGCAAATAAATAAAAAAAAGGTTCGAAAAAGAGAAATTGAAAGATAAAAAACCTAGTCATCAACAGAATCGGAAAGAGAGGGATTCGAACCCTCGGTACGAAAAACTCGTACAACGGATTAGCAATCCGACGCTTTAGTCCACTCAGCCATCTCTCCCCAAAAGAGAATTTCTATGTTCCATTCCATAAATAAGATTTGAAAAGGCCGTTTCTTTCTATTTTTCTTTATCAGTTTCTTAGTTTCATAATTACTTTATTATGTTATCTATTATCTTACTATATATGTTACTTTATATAGATTCTAGGTATATAGAATCTATATTCTAGATATATTAGAATTCTAGATATATTATAGAAATATATATAACTTTCATCAGCAATTGTTCCATCCAATTTAATTTAGATAAAGTTATAAAGTAAGGGCTTTTAAAAGCTCAATATTCCAATCAATATATCAATCAATATATATATAAATCAATATATATAATATTGATTGATATAAAGAAATTGGATTTCTATATTCTATTTCAAATCGAATATATTTAAGTAGTAGATAAAAGGATTTCTTCGATTCGAAAAAAAGAGTGTATTTGTTATTGAAAAATGAATAATCAGAAGAGGGGCCTTTTCTGCTCCTATAATATAGAATCAATGAGTGCTAATTTCATTTGGGTATTGGGTTCCCAGAAAAAAGACAATATATCACCCCTCTAATTTTCATAATTTTTATGATCCTATCTTGATTTTGATCATGCCGGATTCTCTTACTCGACAAAAGATATATTTATATAATATAATTGCATTATAGCGGGTATAGTTTAGTGGTAAAAGTGTGATTCGTTCAATTAACCTTAATAGTTAAGGGATCTCTCGGTTCATATTCCGATCAAAAACTTTATTTCTTATAAAGGATTGAATTCTTTACCTCTCAATAAAAATTCGAGGAAGAATATACATTCTCGTAATTTGTATCCAAAAGTGAATTAGAAATTGAAAAATTGGATTATGAAATTACGAAACATAATTTATTTTTAATTGGGTCAATGCTTCCAATTCAATAAGTATAAGTAAAGGGTCTATGGATAAAGACAGAAGAGTCTATTTCTAATCGTAACTAAATCTTCATCTTCAATTTTTTTATAGTCAAGATTGAAGCAAAAAAGTATTAAATGATGTCTTTGGTTTACTATGGACATCAACATTTTTTAGCTCGGTGGAAACAAAACCCTTTTCCTAAGGATTCTCTCAAACAGAAATAGGAAACGAAGTAACTAGAAAGATTATTCAAATCCCCTAGAGGGATCATCTAGAAAGCATGTTGTTTTAAATGCATTAATACAGAAAAGCTGACATAGATGTTATGGATCGGTTTTTTTTGATCACGTATTATAATGATTGGAAATTCCTTCATATTCCATAAAGGAGCCGAATGAAACCAAAGTTTCATGTTCAGTTTTGAATTAGAGGCGTTAAAGATGATGAATCGGCGTCGACTATAACCCCTAGCCTTCCAAGCTAACGATGCGGGTTCGATTCCCGCTACCCGCTCTATATATATATTAAATATACTAAGTATTTGTATTTCGAGTTTATAATTAAAGTTTGTTCTATATATACTCTATTTAGAATCTATTAAATGTCTAGATTAATAATCTAATATTATTTAGATACTATTATATTATTGTAATAACAGTAAATAAAAATTAATTATAGAATAATTAATCCACAGTTTCATTATTTAATTAAGTATAAATATACTAATTCAATATAAATATTGAATATAAATATTGAATATAAATTAGGCAATGCCTGAAATTCTCTCACGTATTTTTTTTTAGAAACAAGAAATGTGAAAGAAAAAAATAAGAAAATGAAAAATTTTAATGGAAAAGCGTCCATTGTCTAATGGATAGGACAGAGGTCTTCTAAACCTTTGGTATAGGTTCAAATCCTATTGGACGCAATATTATTATATATTTATTTATCCATATATAATAATCTATATATCTGGATAAATGGATTTTTTTCAATTTCTATAAGAATATTTTGAATGACTTGAATAAGAGACGCTCATACTTATAGCTTAGACTTCTAACTGTTTACTTTTATACTATCTAACTGTTTACTTTTATACTAATAATACTTAATTTAAGTAAAAAATTAAGTATTATTAAGTATTAAGTTATTATATTAAATATATTAAAGATCAATAATAAAGATTAATGGGAATGATTTTCTTTATACTTGTTCCTGAAGTCGAAAACGTTCCAGCTGTTCCTGAATAACTTCTTTCAAAAGGGCTTCCGCCTCCTCGGTAAATGTTTTAGTAGAGGATATTATTTCTTGGAACTGAGGTTTATTCGTTTTTAAGTAGGTACGTAACTCAACGAGAAATTTCCTTACTTGTCCAATTTCTAATGAATCAAGAAAACCATTTGTTCCGGTATAAATAGTCATTATCTGCTCATCCACCGTGAGAGGGGCTGATTGGGATTGTTTAAGCAATTCACGTAATCGTTGACCTCTTGCCAATTGATTCTGAGTAGCTTTATCAAGATCAGAAGCGAATTGCGCAAAGGCTTCTAATTCTGCGAATTGCGCCAATTCCAATTTTAATTTACCGGCTACCTGTTTCATAGCTTTAATTTGAGCCGCAGAGCCTACTCTAGAGACGGAAATGCCCACATTAATAGCCGGCCTGATTCCTGCATTGAATAGATCAGCGGATAAGAATATTTGTCCATCTGTAATGGAAATTACATTAGTAGGAATATAAGCCGAAACGTCTCCCGATTGGGTCTCGACTATTGGTAAAGCGGTCATACTTCCTTCACCTAAACGAGAACTTAATTTAGCGGCTCTTTCTAAAAGACGTGAATGCAAATAAAAAACATCTCCTGGATAAGCTTCACGCCCCGGGGGTCTTCGTAATAAAAGAGACATTTGGCGATAAGCTTGCGCTTGTTTGGAGAGATCGTCATAAATGATTAAAGTGTGCCGTTCGCGATACATAAAATATTCAGCCAGAGCTGCTCCTGTATAAGGAGCGAGATATTGTAATGTAGCCGGAGAATCCGCAGTTTCGGCTACCACAACAGTGTATTCCATTGCTCCTCTTTCCTGTAAAGCAGTCACTACTTGAGCCACAGAAGAAGCTTTTTGACCAATAGCTACATAAACACATATTACATTTTGTCCTTGTTGATTGAGAATTGTATCTGTGGCTACTGCAGTTTTACCAGTCTGTCTGTCCCCAATAATTAATTCTCGCTGACCCCGTCCTATAGGGATCATCGAATCAATAGCAATAAGTCCTGTTTGAAGAGGTTCATATACGGAACGTCTCGAAATAATACCCGGAGCGGGGGATTCAATTAACCGAGATTCAGAAGCTGCAATTTCACCTCGACCATCAATAGGTTTTGCCAGGGCATTTATAACACGACCCAAATAAGCCTCACTCACAGATATCTGAGCAATTCTTCCTGTTGCTTTTACAGAACTTCCCTCTTGTATCATCAAACCGTCACCCATTAATACAACACCAACATTATTTGATTCCAAATTGAGAGCAATGCCTATAGTACCTTCTTCAAATTCTACTAATTCACCCGCCATTACTTCATCAAGACCATAAATACGAGCAATACCGTCGCCTACTTGAAGTACAGTACCCGTATTTACAATCTTTACTTCTCTATTATATTGCTCAATGCGTTCACGGATAATATTACTAATCTCGTCGGCTCGAATGGTTACCATGAGTATTTCTTAATTCTTTTTTTTTTTTCAAAAAAAAAAATAATGCCTACAGTAAAAGAACTAATCCATTATTTCTTTCATCGTCCCAAACATGCCAATATTAGCACTGATAGTATGTAAATGGAATTCATTGGTCAAACAACTATTCAGGGTTCCTAAAGCTCCTTGTAAGGCTTGTTGGAAAACTCGTTGTCGGACTTGATTAATCGCTCTTTGTTGTTCAAAATGAATGGTTTCATTTTTGTAATTTTCTAATTGCTCCAAAGTCTTATAAGTTGAATTAATCAAATTGAATTTTTCGCGTTCTATCTCAGCGTATCCGTTCACTCGAAACTGATCCGCTTCCTTTTCTACTTTCCGTAAGCGGGCCCGGGCTTTTTCCAGTTGTTCAATGGCCCCCTCGCGGAGTTCTTCTGAATTTCGAAGAGTATTCAAAATTCTCTGTTTTCGATTATCTAATAAATCACTTAACACCCCCTTTCCAAAAAAAATCAGTACACCAAGAACTATACTTAGATTTATTAGATTTGTTGATAAAATATCGGTATTAAACCCGAAACTCCCGGCGGATGGCCAGTGACCCAAGGAAACTAAAGAATCGGTTACATTTTTCATATGATCTCCTCTTCCCTTATAGACAGATTAATTATCTATTTTTTTCTTATTCTATATATTATCTATATATTAGAGATATTTTATCCATTTTTGTTCTTCGTTCTTTATATTCATATACCTAGTTCTAAATAGATACCTAGTTCTAAATAGAGTCAAAAATCTATTCGATTTTTATTCGGAATAGATTTTTTTGCAATTGGGAATCTCGAATACAAACAATACTCGGTACCGGGTCTCGTGCCAATTGTGAAATTTCTTTTTTGTTGTAAGACTTCCTTAAACTTAAAAACTTAAAAAAAGTTTCGATTGGACTAAGAAAGGGGAAGGAAGAAAGCGAGTCGGTATACCAATTCCTCAAATCAGTCCTTCCCGAAGGCAATAAAACGTAATTTTTTATAGGATTAAACGAAAGGATTTGCAAATAAAAGTGCTAATGCTACAACTAGTCCATAAATAGTTAAAGCTTCCATAAAAGCCAGACTAAGTAATAAAGTGCCTCGTATTTTTCCTTCCGCCTCAGGTTGTCTGGCGATACCTTCTACAGCCTGGCCCGCAGCAGTACCTTGACCAACTCCGGGTCCAATAGAAGCAAGTCCAACGGCCAACCCAGCAGCAATAACGGAAGCGGCAGAAATTAATGGGTTCATGATAAGTTCCTCGCACCAAAATAAAGAAATGGTTAATGATACAATCAACCAAAAAATTATGACTTAATTATTCAAATTTTCATCCAGCCGAGGTCACTAAGAACTCCGAATTGAAGTAAGAAGATTTTTGAATCATCAGAACTACTTCGATATCCTTTTTTTAGTTCCGATTCACGGAGTTTTTGTGAATTCATACAATTTTTTGTTTTTCCATTTTTTTCTTTGTTCCAAACCATTCTTTGAATTCGAGCTCTTCCCTTTTTTCTTAATTTTTTCTTTTTGTTCAATATTCAAACAGTTAAAAATAGAAATGAAAAAGAAAGACTTTTCTTGGATTCCTTACCTAAATTTCAGTAGTAGTAAGGTGGATTAGATACAGATTTTATCCCATATATAACTAGTTATAACTAGTTAATATCTAATATTACATATACGTGTCTTTCTTCTATAATGTAAACCACCTGTCTGTATCTTAGATTCAATCGGATTCTAAAATCTTTTTTCGAAACATTCACGAAGGAAAATTGGCTTATAGCGATTAATAGCTATTATATATATTAAATATACCTAATTTGAGCCCGCTTTCCTAAACAACTCTTTTTCTAAATTTCATTTTTTGTAAATTCTTCTATTTCTGTTATTTAGCATTCGAATTTTTTAGTCGAAATCATTGCATAGAAATTTTTGGTTGCGCTCTATATTCATGGAATTTTTTTAGATTTTCTTTTGGTCAATTGTTGAATTGAATAAAACCGACCGAAAGGGGAATCACTCTATATAACCTCTCTTTTTTTTATTATTATTTGTACATCGTAACCAAATAAAGAATTCTTATTCGGATTATAATTCCTAAAATTGGAATTGAATGACCAAACCAATCAAAACAATATAAAGAAAATATTCATTGAAAAGAGGTATAAAAGGGCCAAACCTATTTTCGGAAAAAGATCTTTTAGATCTCTTTCCTTTATTTCCAATTCTCTAAATATTGTACTATTCCTCTAGATCGTATAGATCTTTTTGTCTATTTATGTATATGTTCATTAAATAGATTATCTTCGACAAGGCATAGATTTGGTTGCACTAAACTAAAAAAACAATCTCGAAAACTAGTCAATGATGCCCCTCCATGGATTCACCTATATAAGCCGCAGCTAAAGTTGCAAAAATAAGAGCTTGAATACCGCTTGTAAATAATCCAAGGAACATGACCGGTATAGGAACCACTAAAGGTACTAAAGAAACAAGAACAACAACTACTAATTCATCCGCTAATATATTTCCAAAAAGTCGAAAGCTAAGTGATAAAGGTTTTGTAAAATCTTCTAAAATGTTAATGGGTAAAAGGATTGGGGTTGGTTGAATGTATTTACCGAAATAACTTAATCCTTTTTTGCTAAGACCTGCATAAAAATATGCTACTGACGTAAGTAAAGCTAATGCAACAGTAGTATTTATATCATTTGTAGGTGCAGCTAACTCCCCATGAGGTAATTCTATGATTTTCCAAGGTAAAAGTGCTCCTGACCAATTAGAAACAAAAATAAATAGAAACATAGTTCCAATAAAGGGAACCCATGGACCATATTCCTCTCCAATCTGAGTTTTACTCACGTCTCGAATGAATTCAAGGACATATTCGAAGAAATTTTGGCCGGCAGTCGGAATGGTTTGTGGATTCCGAACAGCTACAATGACCGAACCTAATAAAATAGCAATAACAACCCAAGAAGTAATAAGTACTTGGGCATGGACTTGGAAACCTCCTATTTTCCAATAGAAATGCTGACCTACTTCCACACCAGATATATCATATAAGGTTTTTAGTGTGTTGATGGAACATGATAGAACATTCATATTGCCCTCTGAAAGAAAAAAAACATTAAAAAAGGAATTATTTTGATTCAACCATTTTTTTTTTACTTGCCTCTTTGAATTGTATATTTTGGTAATCACATAATATCGCCAGTCTTTTTATCTCTTTTGTGCAATTCAGTAATAGTAACCGATTACATAAATCTATTGAGTTCACAAAATAATTTATTTATTTTATTATTAATCAGGAATTTCGTATATAGCTAAAACGACCCTCACAAATAGCAAATACTAATTTGTTAAGAATTAATCGGATTGAAGCAATAGCGTCATCATTCGCTGGAATCGAAATATCTGCGAGATCCGGGTCACAGTTTGTATCAATTAAACAAATCGTTGGAATTCCCAAAGTGATACATTCTCGAAGAGCTGTATATTCTTCTTGCTGATCAACGATTATTACAATATCGGGTAACCCCGTCATATATTTAATCCCGCCCAGATATGTTTGCAGGTAAGATAACTGTCTCTTCAATCGAGCCGCATCACCTTTCGGCAGGCGGTTGAGTTTCCCGGCTTTTTCTTCCATTCTCAAATCCCTGAACTTTTGAAGTCTTGTTTCTGTAGTGGACCAATTCGTTAAAATACCGCCAAGCCATTTTTTATTAACATAATGACACCGAGCTCTTATTGCAGCCCGCGCTACTGAATCAGCTGCTTTATTTTTGGTACCAACAATTAAAAATTGTTTTCTCCTACTTGCTGCATCAAAAACTAAATCACAAGCTTCTGATAAAAAACGAGCAGTTTTAGTAAGATTTATAATATGAATACCTTTACGCTTTGCAGAAATATAAGGTGCCATTCTCGGATTCCATTTTCTAGTACCATGACCAAAATGAACTCCTGCTTCAAGCATCTCTTCCAAATTAATGTTCCAATACCTTCTTATCATTTCTCCCCACACTTTATCCCCCTTTTTTTTTTTCTTTGAAAAAAAAAAGAGAGACAAGGTAACCTAAAATAAATAATTGTTCCGATGGAACCTTCTCTTTTCGCGAAGATTAGACGTTGATAGCCGATCCAAGCGATTCATTTCTTTCTATTCCCTGTTTCTTTATTACTATTAACAAATCATATGTAACAAATCACAGGACCGTATTCGCCTCTCTAAATGATTGCTTTGATATATCCTATAAATCTTTTGAAATGCAAGAATCAAATAACTCTCCGTGGTGGAACAAAATATCTCTCATTTCCCCCTCGAATAAATTTTTCTTTTTTGTTTTCAAAGGAATGCTCTTACGTTGACGTGAGCGGTGTACTAATCCTTTGAATCCAGTACCGACGGGTATCATACCCCCTAGAACAACGTTTTCTTTCAAGCCTTTCAACCAATCGATACGACCGCGGAGAGCAGCTTTTGCTAAAACACGAGCGGTTTCTTGAAAACTCGCCTCGGATATGAAACTTTGAGTATTCAGGGATGCTCGCGTTATTCCCAATAATATGGCTCGGTAACAGATTGCTTCTTCCAAAGCGCGCCCCATTCGTTCTGCTCGAAACAATCCAATAAGTTCTCCGGGCGAAAAAACATTAGACATTCCATCTTCTGAAACCAAGACTTTTGATGTTATTTGACGTACAATAATTTCTATATGCCTATTATGGATCTGCACCCCCTGGGATCGATAAACCTTTTGGATCTTATTAACCAAAGAGATACGACTTTGCACTATAGTTAGCTCAGCACCAATCAAGAATCCCCAAGGAATTCCAAGAATTCTTGTTACACACTCGTTCCAACCCCCAACTCTTTTTTCTAGGTTTAGCGATATTGAATCAATTGAACGTACCTCTAACACTTGTTCCACTTTTGGAAGACCTTGCGTTATATCACCGGATCTCGATTTTTCATATATAAATGTAACTAATGTATCTCCTTCGTAAAGGATTTCTCCATAATGGCCATGAACGGTTGCTCCTGGAGTGGCCAAATAAGGCTTGGCGGATCTTATTACTACAGAGTCAACTTGAACAATTATAACTTGACCCGATTTTAGGTGTGGCCCGCTTTTGTCCATACATACATTTTCACAAATGAACTGCCCCAGGCTAACTATTCGGAATGTTTCTTCACAATAATTATGAAGATAATAATGATGATAATCATTATGCAGAAAATACCAATTCAAATTGAATGGATTCAAAACGTTGTTACTGCATGGTTCGGGATTCACAATTCTCCCATTTTCGTCTATTAAATAATATTTAAGGACTTGAAAAGTCTGTTTTAAAGTGTCAAGTTTCAAATATTTAGTTACCGAGATCTGATTATAAGTTATTAAATGGTAAAATGAATAAAAATTCGCAATTTGAAAGACTGTTCCTAAAGGACCCAACGAATTTCTAATTGGACTTTTAAGATCTCTTTTAATTGATTCTTTTATTCCATTGTGATATTGTACATCGTTGAATGAATCCATTCGAAAACAATTACAATTAGATGAGGACAAAATTATCAAAGATTGACATTCCTTATTTCTATTTAACAGTGTACTAATAGTTCCTTTTTTTTGTTTAAGTGATTGTTTAATCCTTGACTTGGAATAAATGGAATAAAATGGATTAATATTGGTACGATCTGACCCATTATCAGAGATCAACCCTGAACCTGATGGATCATTCCTTTTTCTGCTGATATATGAAATAGGGGATTTCGCTAAGTTGATTCTTAGAAACTCATGAATCAAACCATTTGTACTCACTTCAACAAAAGAAACGTGGGCCTCTTCAATAGAAGAACTTTTTTTATCTTGGTCCCAATTTAAGACTAAACAAGTACGCACTAATTGAATATTTGTGTCAGAAATTCCCCGAATTGGTTTACCATTTCCGTAAAGAATATAATTAACAATTCGAAGTTTCAGATCATCCTTTTCCTGCAACAGATCCTGGGGAAAAAGTTTTTCTAAATTTATACCGTCCACTATTTCATATAATATTACAGGTCGAACCAAAACAAAAAACTTTTTCTTGGTAGGTGTGATCCGTTGGACATAGATCCAATTTTTCACTTTTTTTGATTCTTTAGAATTTGTTTTTACTGTTTCTGGTGGTATCAAGATACCGCTGTGACGGGATATCTTATCTGTCTCTCCCGGAAAATGGATATCTCCAGAAAAAATTTGAAGTTCAATTTTTTTTTTTTTTCTCTCCACTCGGACCAATCCGCCTACTCTACTTCTTGTATTTAAAGTGATTTGTGTATCTCCTCCAATGATACTATTATTCCGTACCATTAGTAAGGAGGATTCGGGTAAAATATACACTTCCTCGGGAATGAAAAAAAAGCAATCCACCTTCGTTTGGTATTTTGGCTTAAATTCTTTGACTCCTCGATACTCAATCAAATCCTCTTTTTTGACGATTGAATGTACTCCTATAGCCCCATATTTAGTAATTCCGTAACTGTTTCTTCGGTATTGGGGGTCATCGAAAAAAGCAAAAATACTATTTTTACGGAAAATACCTTTTATTGGTATTTCAATCGAGATACCAGAACGCGGCATTAGTTCTTTCTCTCGTTCTTGAATTGATTGGAATGGGATGATGAATCTATTTCTTCGCCTTTTTGCCAATAAATTCGAATTTTCGTGAAGCATAGCAGGATATATGAGATTACAATGAACAGTACATATAGTTCGGTTAAGTTCTGAATAATCAAGGTTCCTGCTTTCTTTTTTACCCAAAAGTTGTGAACTAAAGAATTTGTCTTTAACTCGATCATTATTTACCGAAAGGTTCGAAATATATCCTTTTTTGCTAGAAAGAGAATGAACGTTTATTTGATCTTGATCCTTGTGTAGCGAAAAGGAGACTCTGCGGTATCTGCACAAACTTCCTGATAATATCCATAAATGGCTTGTTTTTGGTAAGAGATGGACATTACTATATGTAAATTCAGGTGCATGATAGACATCAGTACTCCAGTGCATTTCCCCTTCTGAGTCGGAATAAATATGTTTTCGAACCCTCTCTTTCAAATTCAAAGTGTATGTTCCCGCGCGAATTTCAGCAATAACTTGTTCTGATTCCACATATTGATCATTTTGAACTAAAAGCAAACTCTTTGGCGGAATAGTCACATTATGTATAATATCTTGACTCTCAATAGTTACATACAAATCTATATAACATAGAAAAGCCGGATGCCCGTGACGTGTACGTGTGGGATGAACCAAATCCTCATTAAATTGAATTTTTCCGTTAGAGGGGGCTCGTACGTGTTCTGCAATACCCCCCGTAAATACTCCACCGGTATGAAACGTTCTTAATGTTAGTTGAGTACCAGGCTCTCCAATAGATTGACCCGCAATAATACCTACGGCTTCCCCCAATTCAACCAGATCGCCATGAGTAGGACTCCGACCATAACATAATCGACAGATCCAAGACGTACTCCTACAAGTAAAAGGAGTTCGAATATATATTGGTTGTGTTCGGAAAGTTATGAATCGATTGACAAGGCCAACTCCAATGTCTTGATTGCGAATGGCAATGCATCGCGGGCCCTTATATATATTGTCTGCTAATACACGACCAATTAATGTTTGCAGAAAAAATCTTTCCGGCATCATCCCATTTCGAGAACTTACAGAAACCCCTCGGATGGTGCCACAATTTGTTCTACGTACAACAATGTGTTGAACTACTTCAACAAGTCTACGTGTAAGATATCCAGCATCTGATGTTCGTACAGCAGTATCCACAACTCCTTTTCGGGCTCCATAGCAAGAAATTATATATTCCGTTAAAGACAGTCCTTCGCGTAAATTGCTTTGAATAGGTAAATCGATCATTTGACCTTGTGGATCCGACATTAATCCTCTCATACCTACTAATTGGTGTACTTGAGATGCATTTCCCCGAGCTCCTGAAAAAGACATTATATGGACTGGATTAAAGGGCTCTGTCATCCTAAAATTAGGATTCATTTCTTGTCGCAAATATTCACTTGTAGCATACCATATCTCAATAGATTGGCGTAATTTTTCTACCGCATGTACATTTCCATAATGATGGTGTTTTTCCAAAACTAAACTTTGTTGTTCAGCATCTTGGACTAGCCATCTCTTAGAAGGTATTGTTAAAAGATCATCAATTCCTAATGAAATGGATGTGGCAGTGGCTTGCTGGAAACCAAGAGTCTTTACTTGATCCAGGATGTGTGATGTATATGCCATTCCAAAATGATCTATTAATCTGCTAATAAGTCGTTTAATGGCAGTTCCATCTATCACTTTATTGTGAAAGACCCGATTTGCCTGCTCGGCCATAAGTACCTCCATATTCCGCTGAGTAGGATTTGACAATGGATTTGAGTCAATGATTGGAAAACTTCCTTTTCTCGATCAGGATTCACGTAGAAATTCAGGAACTAGAGTCCTAATTGACCCGAAAAAATATAAATTCACAATTACTTAGCTTAAATCCCTATCATCTATGATTAGATTAGGTATCATTTGAGCAGGCTTGACAAAACCCTTGTATAGCTTCTTCGATTTCTCGATAAAAAGAAATATGACCAACAGTAGTTCGAATGTATATACAAAGAATTTCTTTTTTTACACTTCTTACTATTAGATAGTGTCCATAAATCTCATGATAGGTACCCAAAGGCTCATAATGAACTTCGATGGGAGCTTCTCTTGAAGCAATAACACGTTGATCTAGTTTCCATCGGAGCCACAAAGGACTATCTAAATTGATTCTTTTCTGCCGATAAGCTCCAATTGCATCATAGGAATTACAAAAGAAGGGTTCCTTCGTATACTTATCGTTATTATCGTAAATTCTTTCATTTTGAAAATTTCTGCAATTCCATGGATTATACCGATTTGCACAAATACCTCGACGATTCCCACTTGTTAATAGATAAAGTCCAATAAGCATATCCTGAGTTGGTACGGAAATGGGATCTCCAATAGCTGGAGACAAGAGATTCATATGAGAAAACATAAGTAAACGCGCTTCCGCTTGAGCCTCTAATGATAAAGGTACATGAACAG
>CAOJCP011571667.1:25000-36018 GCA_948332465.1 Euphorbia lomelii
TTTCTAATTCTACTCTTCCTCCCCAATCTGATATTATGGTGCCAGTATAGGTCGAAATGCCGTTATGGTCCAATTCTGATTGGTAATAGAGACCGGGGCTTTGCAATATTTGATTGATCACAATTCTGTATATTCCATTTACTATAGAAGTTCCCAGGGAATTCATTAGAGGAATGTTTCCAATAAAAACCGTTTGTTCTTGCATATCCCTACTGGTTTTCCAAATTAATCCCGCGGAGACATATAATTCAGAAGAATATGTGAGTGATTCATATACAGCATCTCTTTCTTTTCTCAAAGGCTCTACTAACTGATATGTTTCCACAAATAATTGAAATTCAATTTCTTGATCTGTATCTTCAATTTTTGGAAATTTATAAAGCTCTTCTGTTAAACCTTGATCAATGAACCTACAAAATCCTTCAAATTGTATCTGATTAAATCCAGGTATTGTAGACATTCCCCCATTTTTATCCCCGAGCATTTTTGATTTCTCATTTATTGAAAAAAAATCCCACTATTGTATTGGATCCAATTATATGGATCAATCTAGCAATGATGGAATTTATATTCTGTTTACAGAATTGCATAAAATTTTATCTAACTCCATATATGGAATGTATGAAATACGCATGAACGGAGGAATATAGAGAATTTTATACTCAAATTGAATTTGTTGGAATTTGCAATTGCTCAATTCCACTTAAGACCTATGAGTTTGTTATAGAATAGCAAAACAAAAAAGTATTCGATTTCTACCATTATTATGATATTCCAATACGATTGGCTATCCGTAAAAAAAATGGGTTCGGAATTGAATTTGTTCGATGAAATAAAGACCCAATAATGATAAACTCAAGTTTTTTTAGCACTTTACTTTTTTATGGATTTCCTTGTTCAGTTCAAAAAAAAGATTCGTACAGAAGAGATATGAGATATTTTTATCTATTTTTTTTGAAGTTTCTATAATACGATTGAAGTCCATAATATAAGATAAAGAAGGCTTATTAAATAAAACATAAGCAAATATAACTCTATCTATATATATATATACGTCTCTCTCTTTTTATTTCAGTTCTATTCTGGACAGCGCATATTGTGCTCTATCAAAACTTCTATTTTCTAGTCAATGAAAAATGAAATAGAAAATCTCTTATAGGAATCATAGGCAAATAAGATATCTGATTCGATATCTGTGTAAGAATTCATGTTCTGGGGTTTACATACACTTAGAATTAGTGTTATAATTGAAATTAAGATAAAGAAGAATTTTTTTTATTGAAATTATTGAAAAATCAATACTGATTAGTTACATATTAATTTTCATTTTCATATATTATTGGGGATTTTAATCTAAAATCCAAGAATCGTTGATGAATTGACAGTGAATAGTTAATGGTTCCAATTTTGGAGCTTTTGTGAATGAAAAAACATTTGGTTTTTCATTTCAATAGCAAATTTCAATAGAAAGGGTAAAGAATTTGAATTTTAAAAGTATGTGTTTTGAGATACTATACAAAATGAATCAAAGAGATCGATTCAATCTAAAAAAAGGGATTAAGAAAAACGGGATTCAAGATGCAAGTACAAAAAAACGTTTAGTATCGACTTGGCGGCATGGCCGAGTGGTAAGGCGGGGGACTGCAAATCCTTTTTCCCCAGTTCAAATCCGGGTGTCGCCTAGTCAAGACACGAAATACCTTATTCTATTTTGCTGATATAATTTGTCAAATTTGGGAAACACGCAGAGGAGAAGGACTCTTGAGACTTCCAAGGCTGTCCCTATGTATTTTGTTTGTGCTTAATGTTTACCGATTCCACTATCAACCAAATAAGAATCTCTTATCTTAAAATTAATTGGATTTTTTGGATTGTTTCATGAATGATATTGGACAGAATCTTTTTTTTGACTCTGCACTAGCCATTTTACTATTATTAGTGAACAATAATGGAAAAATTCCTTCATATTCATAGAGCTAGAGGACAGAATTCACATGGATATAGTAAGTCTCGCTTGGGCTGCTTTAATGGTAGTCTTTACATTTTCCCTTTCACTCGTAGTATGGGGAAGAAGTGGACTGTAGGGGTATTACTAATTGAGTTGAGAAATCAAACTGTATCAATTGTTTTATAAATCGTTTTGCAAAGACTTTTTAATTGAACTATTTAAATTGAATTAACAAAATTTTCATTCCAAAAATTTATTCGATTCTAGCGGAGGAACATATTCTATGAATAATATATGAATATGAAGATTCTATTCTAGATCCATCTATATTAAGATTAAGTTTATATCTTTATACAGTATAACTGTATACACTAATACACTCGAATAATAAAAAAGATAGTATTGTAGAAAGAAAGATATATATCTTTCTTTCTACAATATTTCTACAATACTATTGGGTCTCATAGAATACTGCTGATTCTAGTTCGCTCGTTTCGTCTAAGACGCAAACTTTATTTCTTCAACCAAATATTGAAAAGAACTAACTAAGAACGCAAAATTCAAGTTTCATTCAAATTAATCACTTTGACTCACGGTTTTTACGTATATTATAAGTAAAAAGGCAGTAGGAACTAGAATAAACAGTGCAGTAGCAATAAATGCGAGAATATTTACTTCCATAATCTCATTGTTTGGTTTTTTTTATTTCGAAATAATTCGGGATTTAATCCCATAGAAATGATAAATCTTTCGTCTCTAAATTCATCTAAATTTAATGAGATGAATTCTATCTCGATGATACCGAATCAGATCAATATCATGAATAACAATATCTGAGCTATCAAATCAATTCATCGTCAAAAATTGAATAGTATAACATAGAAAGAGCGTTTATCCATACCGAATACAAAAACGAATTCTTGATTCACTCGAGAATTTCTTTACTTTCTATTTATCCTCCTTTTCCATTCTTCCTTTTCTAAAAAACTATCGCCTTCCTTCCTTGTACAATCATCTGACGAAGTATTATCTAACTGCCTTTTTACTTATATTGGTTACAAACAAATCCAAACAAATAAAGAAGAAAGGCGAAAAAGACGAAATTCAAAAGGGGAAGTTAAGTTCTAAACTCTTTTTTTAATGATCTAGTCTTTTTGGAAAACAAAAAAGTGTGAGAAAGACAAGTCCCGGTACAGTAAAAGAAGATTGAATATTCTACCGAATTCACTTTTGCTTTTTCTTTGTCCGAAATCTTTAACAATTCATTTTCTCAGGAAGGGTGGGACTTTTTGTTTATCTTTATTTTATTAAACTTCCTTGGATTAGTAATAAGATGCATAGAATATATCAAACTTTAGTGTGCAATGAGATAGATTGTTTCAAATTCAAATTAATAATTGACGGACGTTATACAAAACAAAAAATCGGGTTCAAAAAAAGAAGCTCTTTTTCAGATTCAAATTCAAAAGATTTTATCAAAATAATTAAATTAATTTTGTATTGTACAAACAAATCAAAATTGCATTTGTGTATGTGCTACTGGGATTTGTGTATTGGAATCTGAATATGATTCTAGAAAAAATTGTACTAATTCACAAATGTTTCATCCATCGTCTCTAATTGAAGAAATGAGAATTCCCGTATTTGTTTCTATTTTTGAAAAGACTCTCCCTAGGAATGTAATTTTGCTATTTGTCCTCTTTTCGCAGAAAATAGAGGAATGATTTGATATATTTTTTTATTGGATCATTGGATTTGGATCTGTCGGGACTGACGGGGCTCGAACCCGCAGCTTCCGCCTTGACAGGGCGGTGCTCTGACCAATTGAACTACAATCCCCAGGAAATAAAGAGTACAGCATAGATATTCTTGTGATTTCGGTCAAACCCTTTCTATTTTCTATTTCGATTTTCGATTGGAATCTCTGCATTATAACAGAAGCACGCATCGTGTGGTGATATCCACATGAATATACACTTTAATGGTAAGGGCACGGATTACTCGTCATCTTTTCATTATTTCAAATCAAAAACCATTGATAATCAATGAAAAAAGACTCTTTTTTTTTACATTATTTTTTTTCTTAGCCTTTATACTTACAAATGCTGATATGAATCCAGATAAAAAATTTATGAAGAAAAAAAAATGGAACAGATTAAATAAATAACCAGTAGAGATATATCAGAAAATTGGACTTTTTTCCCTATCGGACATTTCGAGAGAACAAAGGGGTTATATCATTTCATAAGGGATCCGTGAATTATTGGGCCGAGCTGGATTTGAACCAGCGTAGACATGTTGCCAACGAATTTACAGTCCGTCCCCATTAACCGCTCGGGCATCGACCCAGGAAGAATCAATTCCAAACTTAGTACTTAATTAATAATCCCTGATCAACTTCCTTTCGTAATACCCTACCCCCAGGGGAAGTCGAATCCCCGCTGCCTCCTTGAAAGAGAGATGTCCTGAACCACTAGACGATGGGGGCCCATTTACTCGACCGTCAGCATACTATGCTCATAGTATGAACAGTTTTTTGAAATTGTCAATATAACGAAACGGTGTGACTAGATTTGAAAGATCTTTCCGTCTTTCATGATTCGATAGAATTTTTGGATTCGTCATTTGTATTCATGAATCATTGATTCTAATCGTCATTACTCATTCTATATTTTATTATAGCTATAGCAAGATATTTTAGTTATAGTAAGAATCCATTATTATTAGAATTATTCCAATTAGAATAGAAATTCTAAGAAATTACAAATATAAGAAATATATAAAAAAAATGGAATATAAATAAATGTAAAAATAGAAATAAATACAATAAACAAAAAATGGAAAGTCTAAAATAAAATAGAAAATTACAATTATAGAATAGAAAAAAGAAATAGGAAAACCTTTTCTTTTCAGGGAAGGATTTTTTGCCCGGCCGATCATAAAAAAAACCAGAAAGGAGGGTTAAACTTTCGCTTTCATTAATTCACTCAGTGTTAAGATAGATAGACATATCTCTATCTCACACTAAACCAGGAAACTTTTAATCTCGAAATCGGGTAAGAGGGATAAGGAGCAAGAAATTTTCCGATTTTTTGGGAGTTCAGGGAACAAGTAGAATCTCTTCATCAGCGATTCGATGAAATTTCTTGGATCTATGTTGAATTGGTAGTTCCCTGGATTCAATCAAATGAATTTCGTTATGATGGTGGTCAATTTAATTAGGTTTGGCTTTGAAACAATTCATTGCATTGATATTTATCAAATTGAATATCAATAAACAAACCCTTTTTCCTTATATTCACTAGTTTTACCTATATTCATTAGGTAAATCCAATTTCTCGTTTATGAATGTACTATTATGACTGGAAGTCTACTCCATATATTTATTATTAAGATATTTACTTTACATAAATTTTATTTATAATCTATTTCCATAGATATATCTTATCCTTAGACTGGCTCAGTCAGAAATTGAGTCAAATAGGCCCTTTTAACTCAGTGGTAGAGTAACGCCATGGTAAGGCGTAAGTCATCGGTTCAAATCCGATAAGGGGCTTTGGTCTTTGTTCAGAAGTCCCTGCGGAAGTATTCTTATTTAAAGGAGAAATAGGGATATTGTTGATATTTGCAATAAAAAAAACTAGAAAATTTAATGAATTTGAATTCTAAAATTCAATTCCAATTCAATTTACAAAAGTTAACATTTATTGTATCGTAATTATAGTTAGAAAGTTGAATGTTTATATTAATAGATTAAAATGAATAATGATAAGTTAACTGTTAAATCGCCAACCTTTTTCTATTTTACATTATTCTAATTAAAGCAATTGGAAAGATTAGATTATAAATGAACAAAAGCAAAAGTAAGTGGACCTAACCCATTGAATCATGACTATATTCACTATTCTGATATTCAAATTCAATATAGACGAAATTGGAACAGTGGATCCGCTTTTCTTTGATTTTCATATTTATTCGGACTTCGAAAAAATCTGTCGATATTTCGGATTAAATCTTTTGTTCCTAGTTATTTTATAGGAAAAATTTACTATTCCCCTCTTCCACAGAAAAGTTTATTCGAAGTCACAACATAAGACATAATAGAAAATAGAAAGGGTTAAGAAATCTTTTAAACATCTTTCTTTAATTTGGAATTCCAGAACACAAAATCTATTTATATTAATATTTATAGCTCGATAAGATTTCTATATATATAATAGATTGATATATCTATCAGATCACGATTTCATGTACCAAATATTTTCATATCGATGCATACAATATTTTTATTCTGACAATGTAATGTAGAATAGGTATAGGTATGAGAAAAAGATTTTTATTTCCAATTTCTTATTATTTTCAATAATTTCTTATTATTTCAATATTGTATTGAATTTAATAATAGAAAAAAATTTTCTATTTTCTTTTCTGACATAAAACATAAAGTCAAGAGGAAAATGATTCGAAGTTTCTTTCTTGTCTTTCTTGTTTTGACCTATCAAAAGATATAGTCTGGGTTTTTATACTTATTTATAAGGAAAAAAAAATACAAATAAGGGAATATAGCAAAGATGACAAAAAATGAAAGAATAAAATAGAAAATAATAAAATATATGATACTATAGTAGTTTAATTTATGATACTATAGTAGTTTAATTTAATGCACATAGAATTTAGACAGAGTACATAAATTTTTTTTATATTTTCAATTTTAGAAATTTCACGAACAAGATCCAAGAATATCATAGAATGAGAGAAAGAACTCTGAGGATCAACTGATAACGAGAGAGGGATCACTTGTTCTTTGAACAGTTCTTTCAAAAAATTCATCTATCTGGTTGATGAGTCATAAAAAAATTCATAGTTCATATGGTTATGAAAACTAAAAAAGAATAACCGAATTCAATTGAATTTCTTTAAATCGGATTCTAGATCGATAAAGAATAAAGAATTTTGATTTTCGAAATCCATTAGAAATTAGAAGGGGCTGTGTACAAGAAATCAAATCATACATAAACGATAGAAGCTTCAAAGCCCTGAAAATCTTACGAGGTGTTCGGAAATGGTTGAAGTAGTTTAATAGGAGGATCACTATGACTATAGCCCTTGGTAAATTTACCAAAGACGAAAATGATTTATTTGATATTATGGATGACTGGTTACGAAGGGACCGTTTCGTTTTTGTAGGTTGGTCCGGTCTATTACTCTTTCCTTGTGCCTATTTCGCTGTAGGGGGTTGGTTCACAGGTACAACCTTTGTAACTTCATGGTATACCCATGGATTGGCCAGTTCTTATTTGGAAGGCTGCAACTTCTTAACCGCCGCAGTTTCTACCCCTGCAAATAGTTTAGCACATTCTTTGTTGTTACTATGGGGTCCTGAAGCACAAGGAGATTTTACCCGTTGGTGTCAATTAGGTGGTCTGTGGACTTTTGTTGCTCTCCACGGTGCTTTCGGACTAATAGGTTTTATGTTACGTCAATTTGAACTTGCTCGATCCGTCCAATTGCGACCTTATAATGCAATCGCATTCTCGGGTCCAATTGCTGTTTTTGTTTCTGTATTCCTGATTTATCCACTAGGTCAGTCCGGTTGGTTCTTTGCGCCTAGTTTTGGTGTAGCAGCTATATTTCGATTCATCCTCTTTTTCCAAGGGTTTCATAATTGGACACTAAACCCGTTTCATATGATGGGAGTTGCCGGTGTATTAGGCGCTGCTCTGCTATGTGCTATTCATGGTGCTACTGTAGAAAATACTTTATTTGAAGATGGTGATGGTGCAAATACATTCCGTGCTTTTAACCCAACTCAAGCTGAAGAAACTTATTCGATGGTCACCGCTAACCGCTTTTGGTCTCAAATCTTTGGAGTTGCTTTTTCCAATAAACGTTGGTTACATTTCTTTATGTTATTTGTACCAGTAACTGGTTTATGGATGAGCGCTCTTGGAGTAGTCGGCCTGGCTCTGAACCTACGTGCCTATGACTTCGTTTCTCAGGAAATCCGTGCGGCAGAAGATCCTGAATTTGAGACTTTCTACACTAAAAATATTCTCTTAAACGAAGGTATTCGTGCTTGGATGGCGGCTCAAGATCAGCCTCATGAAAACCTTATATTCCCTGAGGAGGTTCTACCACGTGGAAACGCTCTTTAATGGAACTTTAGCTTTAGCCGGTCGTGACCAAGAAAGCACCGGTTTCGCTTGGTGGGCCGGGAATGCCCGACTTATCAATTTATCCGGTAAACTACTGGGAGCTCATGTAGCCCATGCAGGATTAATCGTATTTTGGGCCGGAGCAATGAACCTATTTGAAGTGGCTCATTTCGTACCGGAGAAGCCAATGTATGAACAAGGATTGATTTTACTTCCCCACCTAGCGACTCTAGGTTGGGGGGTAGGTCCTGGTGGGGAAGTTATAGACACCTTTCCGTACTTTGTATCTGGTGTACTTCACTTAATTTCCTCTGCAGTATTGGGCTTTGGCGGTATTTATCATGCACTTCTGGGACCTGAGACTCTTGAAGAATCTTTTCCATTTTTTGGTTATGTATGGAAAGATAGAAATAAAATGACAACAATTTTAGGTATTCACCTAATCTTGCTAGGGCTAGGTGCTTTTCTTCTAGTATTCAAGGCTCTTTATTTTGGAGGCGTATATGATACCTGGGCTCCGGGAGGGGGAGATGTAAGAAAAATTACCAACTTAACCCTTAGCCCAAGTGTTATTTTTGGTTATTTACTAAAATCTCCTTTTGGTGGAGAGGGTTGGATTGTTAGTGTGGACGACTTGGAAGATATAATTGGAGGACATGTATGGTTAGGTTCCATTTGTATACTTGGTGGGATCTGGCATATCTTAACCAAACCGTTTGCATGGGCTCGCCGTGCGCTTGTATGGTCTGGAGAGGCTTACTTGTCTTATAGTTTAGGTGCTTTATCTGTTTTTGGTTTCATTGCTTGTTGCTTTGTCTGGTTCAATAATACTGCCTATCCTAGTGAGTTTTACGGACCTACTGGACCAGAAGCTTCTCAAGCTCAAGCTTTTACTTTTCTAGTTAGAGACCAACGTCTTGGGGCTAACGTGGGATCCGCTCAGGGACCTACCGGTTTAGGGAAATATCTAATGCGTTCACCCACCGGAGAAGTCATTTTTGGGGGGGAAACTATGCGTTTTTGGGATCTGCGTGCTCCTTGGTTAGAGCCTCTAAGGGGTCCAAATGGTTTGGACTTGAGTAGACTGAAAAAAGACATACAACCTTGGCAGGAACGGCGTTCCGCGGAATATATGACCCATGCGCCTTTAGGCTCGTTAAATTCCGTAGGTGGCGTAGCTACTGAGATCAATGCAGTCAATTATGTCTCTCCTAGAAGTTGGTTAGCTACCTCTCATTTTGTTCTAGGATTCTTCCTATTCGTAGGTCATTTATGGCATGCGGGAAGGGCTCGTGCAGCTGCAGCAGGATTTGAAAAAGGAATTGATCGTGATTTTGAACCTGTTCTTTCCATGACTCCTCTTAACTAACTGAGACAAGAGATCCAATATTTAAAGTAGAAATCAGTTTGGTTCTACAATACATATTGATTGGGTGGATCAGGTCATACTTAAAAAGTATTTCTTTTTCCTTTTTTTTATTTTCAACTCATTTAGATCTAATCCATTTTTTTTCTGGCTCGGCTATCCTACCTAGCCGAGCCATTTACATTTATGATACTGGGCCAGTCAAAACCAATATAGACATAAATCTATTCATCGAGAAAAGGAGAGAGAGGGATTCGAACCCTCGATAGTTCGCAAAGAACTATACCGGTTTTCAAGACCGGAGCTATCAACCACTCGGCCATCTCTCCGAAAGATAATTTCTATACTATAGAAAGATATTAGGTGCGAGTCGATAAGTCTATTTATCTAGCTGTAATATATAGATAGATGCAGGATCTAGCATGACCATTTGTGAAGTAAAAAACTACTCTCGACCCCATGTTCAAATAAAAAATGAATGGGAAAGGGGTGGTAATAAGTCATATAGAATCAATGGATTCATGGCACAATCCCCCCATGATGCATTTTTTTTACAATTTTTTTGGCTGATAGAGGGATCAAATGGTATAGTTCTTTTGTTGGTAGCTTGGAGGATTAGAAACATGACTATTGCTTTCCAATTGGCTGTTTTTGCATTAATTGCTACTTCATCAATCTTACTGATTAGTGTACCTGTTGTTTTTTCTTCTCCTGATGGTTGGTCGAGTAACAAAAATGTTGTATTTTCCGGTACATCATTATGGATTGGATTAGTCTTTCTGGTAGGTATCCTTAATTCTCTCATCTCTTGAACCTATTTGTTCCAGATACAAAAATGAACTGAAAATGACCCCTCCCCCGAATTCTTTCGGGTTGCGAACCACATTAAAATTCAATATAAGTCTAAGTTCCCAAAATGCAAAATACAAATAAAGAAAACAAAAAATTAGAGGGAGGGGTCAAACTTTTTTTGTAATTTGTAAATGTAATTAAATGTAATAAAATAAAAAAAAAAAAATTTAAATAAATTAATTAAATATTAAATTATAATTAAATATTAAATTAATATATAAATATTTATTATACGATTTATTATTTATTATAAGATTGATTTTTAATTAGTATATTATTTTAGTATATTATTAGTATAATTTGTATAATTTTGATTTAATAATATATTGGATTTAATAATATAAAAATAATAATATAAAAAATATAATAATAATAAGATAAATAAGATATAATAATATAAGATATAATAATAATTAATAATAATCTAAGATATAATTCTAAGATATAATAATATATTAATAATATATTTTAATAATATATTAATAATATTAATAAAATATTAATAATATTTAATAATATAAAATATAATAAGAATCGTCCTGAAAAAAATATCTAGCATAGCTGTTCATAAATATGATCCAGACATCATGTATCAAGAACGAAAAAAATGCGGATATAGTCGAATGGTAAAATTTCTCTTTGCCAAGGAGAAGACGCGGGTTCGATTCCCGCTATCCGCCCAAGGTAATTTTTTTAA
>CAOJCP011626381.1:0-14515 GCA_948332465.1 Euphorbia lomelii
TTTACGTTTTACGCGTAAAATTCCATTTTTCTATTACTAGCCGCCTTAGTTGAGTTACATTTGTAACCTTCCTTCTGGGGAGTTCCTGGGTCACGAGTCTAGTAAGGAGAGACTTATCAAACAAAACAAACACAACCAAGCCTCCTCTTCTCTTCCCAAAAGCTTCGCATTAGCGACGTAGTACGTTGTTGATGCGAAGGGGCAGTCACTTTTCTAAAAACTAGAATGATAGCAGAATGGCTTCAGGAAGCTAGGGAGCTAGTCTTTACCGAAGAGATCCTTTTCATCACCTTCTTAGCGTAGCGCTCCGTTGCAGCTACTTCTGTAGCACTCAGACTAGCAGGGAGCAGCGGAGTCTGTAACAGCTTATGCTAGCAAAGAGCTTCTTCTTTCCCTATTGAAAGAAGATTCTGGTCCATCCACGAATCCTTCCCATTTTTATTTCTACGGTATCGGTATAATAGAAGAAATGCCACATCAGGAATAGAATCAGCTGTGAAAGAAGGGCTGCTCGGGATTACGTTGATTGACCTAAGGATGAGAAATGTTTTAGATAGCTGTAAGTGAAATAAGGCTACTAAGTAGTAACTAGGAATGTGGCTAGCTCAGCTAGTATACTTATAATAGACTTATAACGTTGCAACATTCTTGCTCGTTATAAGGGGGGAGGCTAAAGCAGGGTAGCGAAACTAGGAACGGAGTTGGCTTGTTAGAGCTAGGCTGTTGAGTGTAAGCGAGCTAGTCATACGAGCCAGGGAGCTAGTCAGCTTGCTGTAGTTGCTACGGGAAACTGGAGTGAAACGAGTTGGCAGTAGAGACCATAGGAAGGAGCCACACCTGCGATCTTTCATCAAACGAGCATGCGTTCTAATGAGGGAATCAAGATGCTCAACCAGAGTAGATAGGCGCAGGAAACTCTGATTGTACACTATTTTCGACATATACAACATGATAACCTCCAATGAATATTGATTCAAACTGAAAAGAAGAAAAACCCATAAGCTTGTATGGGGCTTAACCCGGAGAATGCTAAACCTGGAAGTAAAATCAAATGAAAACCTCCACCGGTAATACCTTCCGCAGGAGGAATCCTAGATATTGATGAAGAAATTTAAAAAGAAGGATAACTAGGACTCGCCTTTCTTGGCTTTGTTTCTAGGATCGGAATACAACTAAAAACAAGCTCGGGATAGAAAGGGGTTCCAAGAGCTTAGTGGAAAGGTCAGGTTTCCTAGTTCCATGCCTTCTACTTACTTAGGAAAGACGTCACTCTGCAAGCCCTCAATCTTCAAGCACTGTGCCCAGCGTTTAGGCAAGAAGGTGACGAAGCCGAAGAATCAGTCCAATCTCCTTATTCGGGGTTAGAGCGAAATGCTTGGCTTACGGCCAGGTTGCTTTGCTCCAGGTAATTTTCTGGAACAGTTTAGAGAAGGGAAACTTTCATGGGACTGTAGACTGGGCTGCCTAAGTCGGGTGTCCCCTCCCAACGAACAGTTACTTCAGCTCTTCCAATCTACGAACGAGAGTTGTCTGGCTATTTAGTCTGGCTTTTGAAGCATACTCCTAATGCTTGTGCTTTACTAGTTCGGCAGCTCCGCAACAGCGAGCACCCTCCACACTGGATCGTAGGCAGCAGTGGCCGACCAGTAGGTCTTTTGGGCATTCGGATTCGGAAGTTAGAGACTCAAGAGGTTGTTTGCCTGTGACTGACTTATTTCTCTTATGCTAGGGCAGTAGCAAGAAGCCTCCATAGGGGCTTTAATGCGACTCCTAATACCATCTGTTGACCTGGGTCTTTAACTTCTTTATATATTATATAAAAGGATCATCCGATGAAGTGAAAGGGAATGTTCTCAGATACTGATTCCATACCAGTTGATTCAATGGTGGGTTTTCTTTATGGATATTTTATCTGGGGATTCCATAGTCAGCGGAAGGAAGGGAACCTTAGCCTTTACTTCACTCCTTGCTAATAGTTTCTTTACTTTGATTCCACAAGGTGGAATATGTTATTTAGAAAGGCTCTGTTCCAAAACTATAATAGTACTACTAGTAAAGTAGGAATACGGTAAGCTTGCCTTTTCCAATTTGTTCTGTCAATTTTTGAAGTAGATGAATGAGGGACGGTCCCCTTCTTTACTTTTTTTTCGTAATACGCTTTACTCTATTTCCCGAGAACTAAAGATTGGCATTTCGGGCTGGATCTTCAAGTCTTCACTAGAGTTTGCCAGCTCGTAAACTCGCTCCTCTGTACTCCTACTATACTATAGGAGACTGAGACCAAGGGGTCCAACTCTTCGATAGTAAATGAGTAGGAAGCAAGGGGTCTTCTTTCATAAGTAAAGGAAGGAATGTATCGGTGGGATTGAACTAAGCTGGTAAACTAGAACAATCTTCAATTGCCTTTATACAATATACCAGGAGTCCTCCCGATTGCGTAAGCCTTGAGTAAAGCAACTCAACGCAATTACATAGCTCCATGACTTGTGGTAATTTCATTTATGTTAGGGCTTGAACATCTGCTTAGATAGTAGCACCGGGGCTCAGTCGTAGCATTCATTTTATGTTATACTAGGGCGATTGGCTTACTTGCTACTTTGACTAGAAGACAGAACCTAACTCAGGCTAATGTTTCAATCTTAATGGACCGTATAGCTCCCCATTACTCCAGATGGTTTGAAGGGGGCAACACGTTAGATAAAATAGGCCATAGAAATACACTCATAACAGAAGCTATAGGGCAGTCTTCGGCGGCTCTTCCCGCACAGGCACGGACTGCTACTAAGAATCTCCCATGCCTACTAGAGAGCTCACTTGAGCTATATTCATTCGTTATATAAGAACTCAGACTACGTACCTCTACTCGATTCACTCGCTCAAGTCTTTGTTCCTCAAGCTCATGACACTCCATTATATTATATATTTGTGCTGAGAAGACTGATAGTTCCGGGCAACATTTATCTAAACTGATCATGCTGCATGAAAAGCTAGATCATTATCATAGGTAATAAAGAAAAACCCTATCATATCACTGGCAAAGAAGAATGTCCGCTACTGGGAAGAAGCGTAGGCAGCTAAGAGATCGAGATATCTTACCAGCCAGCTCATTAGCTAGACCAGCAAAATTATAATAAAGTGTCCTGGCATCTTATATAAGAATATATAAGAATAAGAGAGAAGATCAGATGCTAGAAGGTTGTGTTCAGATGGAAGTGGACTGGCTTTAAAGATTTGGCAGAGATAAGATCTAGCAGTAGCTGCTAGAGCGCATCTTTCCCAGTCTTATGAAAGGATTTTTCGACTAATACTAATGGGGAAATCAAATTTAGCCGAGTGGAATACCTGGGCCCAGCGAACATAGTTGCCCGAACCGACTGATGAATGGGGAAGAAGATAATAGATTAAGAGAAAAATCTTCGGTGCTGACAAGCTATCCTATCGCAGAGATGGTCCGGGGATTTTATTTGGACGAGCTAGCTCAGAGCTCGATGGTTGGTCAAATACCCCTAATGAACGGATTGGGATGCTAGAGCACGAGTAAACAAAATGATAGGGAGGAGCTTTGCTTCTGCTCGAGCGGGTAAGAAAGATCTTCTTTCTTCTGTACTTGGAAACGAGCTAACAAACGTTAGCGAGCATATAAGAGGGCATGAAATAGCTCTACCGGAAAATTCAATCTGGGTTTTGGGATTATGAAAGCGAGCTTTAACTCGTTACTGAATCAGAGGTAGGATGTGCCATTCATGAAAAAAAACTACGAGACGAAATCCGTAACCTCGTTATTGTAGGGGTTAGGGCCAGGACCTTCCTATTTTGTTTCGGGCGGGGGGAAGTAGCTCAACTTAAAGTTTTGGGTAGGAATGGCCTATAGGGGAGGGAGAAAGTTTACGCGTCAGTTGAAAGTGGGAAAGCTCTCAAGCAGCGAGTACTTTTTTTCCCTTCACATTCAAGTAAAGTATTGGGCTTGAAATGAAGAACTAGCCAGTGAGGCAAGTGAAAGCAAATGACCTCCGGCAGCGCACACTTTCTATCTCTCTCTTGCTCGGCAAGCAAATAAAGAAATTAGTATTCTTCCTTTACTTTCTCTTCCTTTACTTTCTAAGCTAGGTAACCCTACTTAGGGATTGAGTTCAGTTAGTAAGGGAGTAGGCAGGGAGGTCTAGGGTTTGTTTTCATTTATCATTTGAATTTCTCTTACATTCCAGCTAAGTATTTCACCTTGATCCCTTTGTTTTCTAAATTGACGTCACGGACTCCCGCTCCCGAAGAAAGAAGATTACCTCCTGAGGGGATAATAGAGAGTAAAATAAAAATAGGGTCAATCGTAATGTGGAGAACTTTCATAATAGCACTATGGAAAATCCTTTAAGACTACCTGTATGGGTCAAATTTAGGCCTCGAACTCACATCGAGGTAGGAGAACAAATAAGACAGCCGCAGGCACCACTACTGCAGCAAGAGCAGCAAACGCAATTGCATCAGGTTAGGATGCGCCGGGCACCCTACGAAACTAGACTAGACAGCTTAAATGTGATTTTATTTTAGTGACTGTTCCGCAGGGGCTTGCTCTAAAGAAAAAGGGATTCTCGCATTTCAGTGAACAAGGCAGTGATTCGACTATCATATAGTAGGTGTACCGCGAGTGGCTTCTCTGGTCTTCGATGAAGGGAGAAGGGGAAGCTTTACTTATTACACTTTCTTTAGGAATGAAAGAAGAACCTGTTCTGTTGATGCGGAAGAAGCGGTCTTAGATGCTATCTTACTTCCCGAAAAAGATGCTCTTCTTCGTATTGGCGATTCGGACCAAATGAGTTGAATTGGGGGAAGGCGGTTAAGTTATTGATAGAGATGAATCGGATCTCACCCTTAATTGAAAGTTACCCGTCCCATATAATAGCTAGCTTTTTTCTTTTTAATTTTATTAGAAAGAACGGGGCCGGAGGGGGGCGGGGCGAAGCGCCCGTTTGAAGTGTCGAAGGCCTATGCTAAAGTAAGAAAGAAAGTACGTTAAGGTTACGAAGTTCTTTTTTTTTCTTTCTATAAAGAAAGGGAGGAAAAGGGCTTACTTTGTAAGGGCAGCTGGTTAAGAAAAGCCCACGGAGCGGTTATGAAATCGCTTAGCCGTTAATTAATATTAATTAAGTAGTAGTGAGGCGTCAGTACGGAGTCAGCTGTAGATATAGACTAGGCTAAGGGACGGACTTCATCTCTTCTATTCTCTTTACACCTTACACTTCCGCTGAGTCTAACGAGGCTCGGGTGCGGAGCCTTCCACTGTGGACCGAGACTACGCAAAGGTAGAACACCATAGAAACTTCGCTGACTTTATCATAAACCTTGATTTCGCTCAATAAGAATCAAGAATAGCGGAAATCGGTTCGTGTTCCGCTTCCAAAGAAAGTCGTCTTTGCCCAAGTGTGAACTGCAGACGACTCCCCAGTGATTCCATTCCTTCCTTCTTTCTTTGGGTCACCCCGGGAACGGGAAGAAGAGGGTCAGCCAAACAGCGGTCCATTTTGTACATTTGCTGAGGCAGACCAATTCGGCATTTTTGATTTGAATTTGAATTCTCACCGAAGGGGCAGTAGGAATGAAGGAGGCTAGAAGCGGTAGCTTCTAGAATGCAAGCTTATCCTTTTTTTTTTTAGAGCGTACCGCTATTTCAATAAGAAAATAAAGTTTATGGATGAAGTAATCGGAGTGACAAATGGTTGCGGAAACCGGAGAAAGTCGGGAACCGTCGGTTACCTTTTGAATCAAAGTAGCGACAAGCCGAGTACTACGGGGGAAGCTTCTACGACAGCTTCTTTCTGGCGACTAGCTTCTCAAGTGGGTGGCTTGGTAAGCAACAAGCTACCTTCAGCATCGGTAAAATCCCTATCAATAATAGGCCGGAATGGTGGGGAAGGAGGCCCCCCCTACCTACTTCAATAGAAAGGGGGGAATCGCCGCTTCACAGCCGTTCCTCTACAACTACCTTTCGCCCAACATGATCACAAACGAAGACAGAGAATTGCGTAGATAGGAGGACGAAACGCCCACTTGTCCTGATCGGAACGATTGAAGAAAGAGAATGGCGGCCCCTTTCGCCCAGGGGGCATCGTCGGAGAACAATGTCGGGGACAGGGTGAGAACCTTCCGTTGGTTACGCCCTTTACTTTAATTTAAGTGTTGGTTCTTCCATATTTAGATATGGAGATAGATCCAGAGATAGAGATCTATATCTTTCTATCGATAGATGGATATATTGATCAATGGATATTGATCTGGTTTCAAGATCTATGAACAAGAGAGATCCCTATAAAATAAATATATATATCCATTTGAAATTGAAAAAAGAGATGAATAAATAGATAGGGCGGAGCCAGCTGAAGGAAGGTCGCGCCCCTGCAATCTTTCTAAAGTAAGAAGCGCGAGGCCTTCTATTAGAATATTAGTAATACAAGGCGCGTTAGCCTATCTGCAGTCATAGGGGGGTTCAGAAAGGATCTGATCGTAGATAGAGACTGAAACCGGGGCGGGGGTAGGGGCGGATGTAGCCAAGTGGATCAAGGCAGTGGATTGTGAATCCACCACGCGCGGGTTCAATCCCCGTCGTTCGCCCATCCATAAATGGACCATTTGTTACGGAGAAACAAGACCAACCTCTAAATTAATTTCTATTTCTGCAATGCATTTCTTGGCTTTCAAACCAAGCAATTGGTATCCGATTGAAATAGATTCGCGTCGCCTACTTGTACTTGCTGAAAGCACAAATGGAATGGCTGCTCATTTCTTGTATGAAGTTTTTAAGACCGCACTAATCAGCCTTACACTTTTGAGTTCCATAATGAATAATGAATGAAATGAACCCCCAGATGAAGAGAGAATCCCCCTCCCTTTTCCTAAACCATGGGGAGCCCGAGTAGTTTACCGGGCAAATTTAGTTGTCGTGACGATATCTTTTGGAAGATCGGAAATTCTCTTCATCACGAGACTGATCGGATCTGTCGCCCTCGACAACTGCCTCTCCTTCTCTTGGGTATCTGTTGAGTCTGCCCTGTGCCGAACTGACGCCAACTCTTGCTTCTTCTGTTGTAAAGAACGTTGAATATGTCCAAACGAGTGTTTGTTCTAGAGCCGAAGATTAAGATTAGTACGACACGATTTAATCTTTTGACTGACTCGAGAAGGGGCTGATCCATTAACTAGGCTATTCCAAGCTGTAGTGACAACCTCCTTGCACTGCACTCGCTGTGGCTCAGCCACATCGACTCGAATCGAAATAACTTCTTCTGGAGCCTGCCTTGGTTGACCTTGACTATTAAGTAGTATAGGATCATGATCTGAAGTGGAGGCTACCAGATGTTTGACCACAGCTAGGGGAAATAGCTCACACCAAGAAGCCGTAGCTCTATCTAAGCGCTCTCGTACTTCTCCGCCGGCCTTTCTTCGATTTTCCCATTTGAAAGCATGTCCCATGTACCCAAGATCATGTAGGGTACAGTCTGCCAACGCCTCTCTGAAGGCTCGTACTCGGTGCTCGATCTTCCGACCCTGTCGTTTCACTAATGTGCTGAATTTAATTATAATCACCGATAAAGAGCCATGGGAGGTTTAACTGGTTGCTTAGTCTTCTGAGGAGTTGCCAAGAATCTTTTCTCTGCGAGGCTTTGGGGTGTCCATAGAATCCAGTTAAACGCTTAGCCGGATCGTGACTCTCAATCACAGCATCCACAAAGCCAGTGGAATACTCAAAAATGCTCCAGTCAACCTTACTTCGGTCGTTAACGTTGTTAATGGCAATCATGGCAATTTCTTTGGACCTACCTTGGCAAGTTCCGTGTCCAGACTAAGGGTAGAAAACTTTCTCAGTGCTACCCAAGCCGGCAGCTGTCTGCTTTGTAACTGGGCAACCTCTCGGATACTACTCTTCTTGTCTTGGCCTTTGTTCACACTATCACATCATATGGTAGTGTGGTTGGCAGCAGAGCGGCTTTATCCCGGTCGCCGGTTTCAGGCCTATGCTGTATTAGGTGATGACATTGTTATCGCGGGTTGCTTCTGAGTATGCGAGTGTGTTAGCGGATTTGGGACTCACTATTTCTCACCAAAAGTCCTTGATCTCTAACACAGGGGTCTTTGAGTTCGCTAAGATATTCTTTGTGCGAGCGAGGGTATCCTCTTTTCGGTCTATGCGTATTCGCTTAGCCTTTATATTATAGTGGTAAGTTCGATTTGCTTATTTCTTCTAAGTCCCAGCTTAGCTTGGTTTTCTTTTTTCCTTTCTTGAAAGACTAAGACCCGATGAGTCGAGGGTATGAGGTTACGGGTCTAGAACCATTGTCGTATGGTGAAAGTGCAATGCCTTCGAAGCCGGTAAGCAGTCCGGAATCATTCCAGGCTTTCGATCTAGTCCAATCGTCTAAGGTCCCTTTCGTTGAATCGTCATTTGCTTTTTTTTGAGAGTGAGACTGAGACTAAGGTGTGAGTGCGGGGCTCTTCTTTTGTTTTGAGGTTTATCACCATCATTCGCCTATCGGTTAGCGTAACAAATCGTCTTTCTCGTACGGTAGAGTACATAACATAATAGCATCTGCCAACGTAAAATCCTTGTCCGTGAAGTCATCCTCATTACATATGCAAATCCTAGCTTTCGAGCGTCAAATAGGTAATTGGATTCTTGTTAGCAGTCATTGCTTTGCTTTCCACGTCCCACCATGACAAATTCTGCTCCTTCACTTGTCTTTTCGCGTGTAGTTGACTTGCAGGATGTGAACACCAAAGTGGTTCCCCCTCTTATATTATATAGAAAGGATCCCGACCAGCATTTCCAGTTTCAGATTATGTTCTTATTCTTTTAGGTAATCCAGCTCGCGCTTGAAGCCGTGAAGCGATTCAAGTCTCATTTTGTTCTAAGACTTCGTTTCCTTTAGTAAAGGCCTACTTTACTTTCACCAAGATCGAAGGGACTCCACTTCCTCTTTAGTCGGCTCGGGTGGTGTGCCGGAGGTCTCTTTATAACAGTCATTTGTACTCTCTTTGATCCGGAAGTGAGATCTTGTTGGATCTTGGATCCATGAGATCTCATTCAGTTCGAGAAGGCCCGAGTTCTAGAGTTCTAATTCGAGTTCTTTTTCCACTTTCCCTGCCATCCATTCCGACCCAGAGACCATCAATATCGGTGCTCTCATCAACAAGACGACAGAGGAATCACACCCAGATACATCCTGATAATCACTCCACTTTAAATAAAACGAGTCACAACGGGTCGACATTCAAACCAAGCGACCCTAGGGTACAATCGGGGTTTAAAACAAATCCTCCTTCTCCTTATCCTTATCCTTTCTCAGAGGTTTGAGATTCAGTTACATTTTCAGTTCCAGTTAGAATGCTAAGGTAAGATTTTTGCCAGAAAGTTACCAGGCATTGATATAGTTGAAGATCTAAGTTCCCCGGCTAAGATAGAAAGACTAACTTCGTCCCCCGCTCAAAAGTCAGTGTTTAGCGAACAGTCCAACAGCCAGATGAAAAAAAAGGGGGGGTAGGGTCGCTTACAACTGGTGGAGGCCCTTTTTTTCTTTTTACCAGCTTTCTTTTTATAAGAAAATTGGCTCAAAGCAAAGGCAGACGAAATGGAACTATCAACCAACTACTGTGACTCCCTCGAATGCTGAGAGTCAAACTCTTACTTTTGGGACTTCTACCAAGATTTCCTAGAAGCAGGGGACAGGATTTCATGCTATTTTAGGATAGGAGTTTCCCACCAGGTATTTTTTAACTAGTCCATGCCATAGAATTGAGGAGTTCTAAGGGATTCCCTTTCTCCAGACAGTACTTTTCCTCTCCTTTAGAGAAGCCATCTATTCCTTTCCTTCTCCTTTATAGTCTGTCCCAGTGAGAAGGCAGGAAAGTGTGAAAACAGTCCAGTTCGAGTTGCCTTTCAAGCTGCAGTCTTTCAAGATAACAGGGTATAGGGAAAGAAAGTATGTAAATCCATCAGGCTAATAACATATCTCTAGTTTCAGTAGTTTTTGATAAGCAGTACTTTCTAGCCCCACAACGGTAAAGTGCTTATGTCGACACTAGCGAGTTTCTCGGAAGTAAGAAAGAGGGTGCCTTGACTTAGGGTAAGAATACCATACTGCCAAGGTAGATCACGGTGGGCGTCCCTTAGAGTAGCTTATCATAAAAAAAAGACTCCAGCAGACTACAATGAAGCGAAGCTATGATGGCTTAGTTTCTAGGAAGGGGATTGAGCTAATTCCCCATTCGGGGATTGTGTACAGTGGAAGCCCTAGCCCCATTTGGCCAGTAGCCTTTTTTGTGAGTGGCTATGCCATAATGGCATGGCACTTTCTACTCGCTCACCTTTATTCGGTGTCGCACCTACCGATCTCGTAACCCAGACAGATATGTTACCTACGCCTCCGCTAAAGGAACAATAGAACAATCGGGTAGCTACAAAGCTATACGTTCCACTAAAATATTAGTTATGCTGGGCAGTTGGCTTGGTTCCCCTGTCGGGGGAGCTGATAGAGGTAAAACAATGGGGATAGACGGGATCGCAGATAACCGGTTCCCCTTGCGGGGGCGAAGGCCGTAGGAGAGGAAAAAAGGTATTCATAAATTATCTGATCGATGTGGTTATATGATGATCGAAGGGAAAGCCTTGAATGCAATAGATCCTATCCAGCCAGTCCAGTACCTGTAGCGAACCGAGCCAGAAGGTGATTGCAGCGAGCATAACCCAGAAGGCAGCGAGCATAACAAAGATTTTAGGACCAGTGGCGACTCGAAGACAAGGGAAGTAAGGAAGGAAGCTAAAGCAAGCCTAGCCCTGAAAGCGAGAGCCCGAGTCTGAAGTAGGACAGGAAGAACCGGCTTTGGTTACAGGAGAAAAGAAAGAATTGTAAGTGCGAAAGCGCGAAGCGAGGAAGCAAGCAACCTATCTTTTTAATAAAGGACTGAGGTCAAGACAAAGAGCAGATCGGCTTGAAGTGAGTTAGAAAAAAAGATTGAAAGAAAGAACTATGTTACAAAACTCTGCTTCCTATGTTAGCACCAAAACTCATCACTGACGACTGATATGCGAGAGAAAGCTGATATCCTATTGCTAGTATAAGCACCCCCTCCTCCTTGAGGAGCGCAAGTCCAGACTCATCGCTTTCTGTTTGGGAAGCTAACCGTAAAGCGTCTGCTATTGGTTAGCTGCTAGCAGATCGTCTGTTGTCATCCATCATCAGTCGTGAGTCGGGTCGGAGACACATATCGATATGTCAGCGGTAGCCCGCTCGGTGATTCAGTTTCGGCTATCCCACCTTCTTTCCGAGGGCTATGATAACCATTAATTTCGTACTCTAAATAGATAACAGAAAGAATGCCTCGTTTGCAAAGAATGATGCTCCTTAGCTAGTTATCTTCCTTCTTTTATAGTAGGATAGTAAGACAAGAGCTAGCGTACTTTCCTGCTCGATACAACAGAAAGAGGGGGGAACGTGAAAGCAAGGCTATTCCGGGGCGTCTGTAGGCCTATCAGCCATGAAGTAAACATAAGCAGACTAAGGGAATAGGCTAAAGGTGATAAGGCATCGTCAGGACCTGGCACTGAGAACACCAATCAAATTCTTCCCTTTTTCATTGAAATTCGTAGCAATCGATTTATCTAGTGCATGATCATCGCTTTAGCAATTGAACTGGACCCGCGGAATATGAGCTTTCTTTCTATTCGAAACTAGCTCTGGAGGAAAAAGACCAAGATAGGCGCCAAGGGCTTGACTTTACGCTTTGAGCTTAAATTAAAGAATTGAATCCGGAGTTCCTTCGCTTCCTTGAGAACTGGGAAAAGAGTAAGAACTTATAGTCATCGCCTTGAGCTTTCTTCTTTATCGCCGGGAGCCGGTTCAAGTAATGGAATGTCCACATATTCGGCTTAAATAGCCCTAGCTAGATGAAAATTGCCTGGGTGGTCTTTCTCACATTGGTAAAGGAAGAAAAGACGATTCGGCCTATCAAGAAGATTTGCCGCATAAAGTCTCTTTTTTAGATTCGGCCAGCGATGAGACGATGCAAGGAATGGTGTCAGAGCAGTTAGCAGCCATTCTGTGACCTTCATAGACAGATATGGATAAGGAGGCATGGAATTTCTTTTAAAATAACATTCCCTAGAGGATGAAGGGTTTTCTATTCCGCCTTAGTATAGTAGTGCACTCGCTACCTTAAATCATTCTAGAAAAAAGGTTTAAGACGAGGAGAAGGAATGGGACACGCAGCTTCTTATTTAATCTTTACCCTATATTCTAAGCATCGAAAAAAATCTTTTGCAAGGAGGCCCGTCTGAGCATAGTCCTTACTTTAGAAGCATCCAAAGCAATCCACCTTCTCCGGTAAGTTACCTAACTGAACTTGAAACTTTGGCTCATTTTCTTTTACCTACCTGGGTTCGCCTTTTGTAATAAGTAGCACTTGACTTCCTTTAGTTATTATTTTATTTAGGCTAAATTATGGATTCTTTTTGTTGAAAGCGGCATAATTGGCTTTTTTCGATTTTCTGTTTTCTTATCTTACGCAATTCTGTTTGTTGCGTTGTTGCTTAGCAGGGCTTGTGTTTGGTGAGGCGCGCTTTCGCACAAGCATCTTCTACCCCGTCTGGACTACTGGACCAAACTGCTTCATTGCTAGAAAAGAATGCCGAAAGATCAAAAGAAAGACCGGGGAAAACGAACTTTTGAAGGGCTCGGAGCCACCTTTCTTACCAGCGCAACAATCCGACTTACTTCCTTTGTCCCCCGGTAAAGTTACTACGTCCCTTTCTTTATAAAATAAAACAACTTTTCTTTTGGTTTAAGCCTTTCCAGTCCCAGTTGGCCGAGCTATTCCACTCTTTCCTGTTAAATAAAGCAACTTCGCTCCCATCCCTCTTTGTTGGCCGAGGTCGAGCGGTTTACTCCGTTCCACACTCCTCTCCTTAGCAGTCGACTAACTCCGTACCTTTCCTTTCCCTCTTTTGAAGGGAAAGCGTCTTCGAACCTTGGAAAAGAGAGGCGGTGTTGAGTCCATGCAGACTCTAAATTCGTCTAGCGCTTCAAACCATATTGGATTACTAGATAAAGAGCGAGTGATCACCCATGAGGAAATGGGCATTGTCTAAATCCCTGTTCTAAGAAGTTGAAAGAACATTTTCACCATGTCCTTGTAAAGCTTTTACACGAAGCAATGAATGAGTTGCTCGACGGCATTCATCTGCCTTTTCAGTAAAGCGAGTCTTTCAAGCCTAACATTAAAGTAAAGCCTTGAACTTCATTGTTCAAGCTAAAGCCTACTTTTCTTTCAAGCTTTCAAGTCAGAGAAAACTGAAAACTCCTTCTTTCGGGCTTGACCTACTTGCACTCTCAGTTGTTGTTTCGAAAGATTCTCGCACACGATTCAGTCTGCCTCTGTCAAATAAATAAAGTGGATGGAGAGCCTTCTTATCCTTTTAGGTCCGACCTCTCTCTTCCACTTTCCACCTCCCTAAGCTTGACTATTAGGAGGGTAATCAACACCGTCAGAACCTCGCATTTACGGCTTTCGCGGGGCCGGCGCATCTGATATCTGATTCTGCTCTCGAGGCAAGTGATTGAAACTAACCTCTAAAAATTGCTCGCCTAGCCTTCGAGTAGCTGTGGTATGGTCGTACTTTTTTAAAATCCCTTCTTCATGCTTTAGTCGGCTAAGTGTCCCCCGAATTTCTTTTCTTTCTTCCCTCAGCGAGTGGAGTTCCTTTCATATCTTATTATTCCAGGTGAAATCGCCTATTGTATTACGTCCGTGATGAGTCTTCGATTCGTTAGAAGCCTTCCAAGAGTTTCCAGGCCATTTTCTTTCGATAGCAGAAAAACCTAAAGGCATGTGCTAAGCCCCTTGGCTTGAGATCCAGTGGAAGTTGGAGTAGTTGATAGCCCCAGTATAGAATAGTCTGTGGCAGGTATCGAAATAGGAAATGGGAAATTTAAGTAGGGTTATTGTATTTCGTTTACAACTTGAGCGAGCCTTGCTGCATCTGCAATAGTAGCCATACGTGCTATTACTAAAATTTTGAAATACATATGTAAAGGGAGGCTCTTGGTTAGCCCGAGAATAGAGTAAAAAAAGTCAAGCAGGAAAGGTGGAGTCTGATCCTGTGACTGATGTGATGCTTGACCGAGGCTTTTTCTCAAAACAAAAGATTAAGCCTAACCCTTATAGTTGACGCTTGGTTGGCTAAGAACCTTTCTTACTTCATTCACGGATTCTCTCGAAAGCAAAGAAGTGAAGTATTGCAAAGAAGTAGTTCAATTCAAGAAGACTAGCTCAACGCAAGGGAAAGGAAAAGAGCTCAACGAAAAGCAAAGATCTCTCGGGCAAGTGCTCTATCAAAGAATGGCGCCCGAGGTTTACCAGCCCTTACTCTCTGACGAAATGCGGCGGCAAGAACTTTCCGAGCGTCTAAGAATGCTTTCAATCTCCAAGGCTGTAAGCCTAGAGGAAGAGGAGGACCTTATTGAAAAACAAGAAC
>CAOJCP011644743.1:0-11861 GCA_948332465.1 Euphorbia lomelii
CTTAACTATATTCTCACCAGCCGTATCTTGGAATCTATTAACAATTGCTATAACAAATTCAGTCCGACTAGCTCGCATATTAACCTTCCTCCAGCTTCGAAACCATCTATCAGCCTTATCCTTCAAATACAGATAAGCAAGCTCGATCTTCTTCACTTCTTCAACTTCATAAATTTCAAAGTACTTTTCACAATGACAGATCTAGTTCTCCACTTCGTTACCTTCGAACAACTGCAATTTCGTTTTCGGAATTGCATTATAACAAACGAGATTCTTAGAATTGTGAGATCCATCACTCGATTCGCCAGTATCGCGCGAATTCCAATCCTTATCCAGATCTTCAAAATTGCGATCCCGATCTTTCTCTTTATCGCGATCATCAAGCTTAATCAACATCGCAGCAAACATCGACTTCAATTAATTTATCTACATCGTGTATCTGCACAACCCATCTGTCATTGCATAACTTTATCTGACCACGCAATTCTTCAATATCAGCTTTACTTGCCATTGTTCCACGAGCTTTACGAACCATAAACCAGAATCGATCACAAAGCTCTGATATCAGTTGTCACGATTTTAAGATCTGACTAGCTTAGTATTAAGCTTGAGAAGAAGAGAGGCAGAGTGTAGAGAGGGAAAGGTAGTTAAAGAGAGAGAAAAAGAGTTAGCAAAATTGGTTTGTATATTCATCATACCCCTCAATGGATAACTTGGGAGTATATATGCTCCTCAAGCTGAATTACAACTGCTATTACAATTATACCCAAACTAATAGCATCAATTCCAAAGGCTAAACTAGTAAAACAACCATTCAACAGAAATAACAGAATTATAATAAACTAATACTTATCTACTTAATTCTCCTGCCATACGTGACAAATTAACTATAGATTATCCTCGAGATACATTTGGTGCTAAAAAATTCTTTAACTAGATCATAGGTAACACACTTGCATATCATTATTGCTACTGGTTTATTTATTATCCATATGTTCATGTCTTTTTATGACTTGTTTCTTCAAGTGTTCAGACACGCGCATCCGGGCAATCCATATTTATTTGGACATGTTGGGGTTGATCACGATATAGACTTTCCAGAACCAATGCCAGTAGTCGGTATGAGAAAAATTGTTGATCAAATTTGTCATTTGCTTTAGTAGGCTTTATTGCCAAAAGAAAATTTTTTTCGCCTCTTATTATTGAATAATATCTATGGCTTTTCCAGGGATATCTCGTTCTGCAAAGGGTTATTGCATAGTTTCAGTCTTAGAGACCATGAAAACTTATTCAATTGAGGATGGTCTTACAGAGGAAGCTCTAGTTGCTAAGCTCCGTACTTGTCACTACCATCATCTTTTTGTTCATGTATCTTTAAGGTGCAGTACGACAGGTTTGTACACTTTGTTCAGTAGATATTGAATACTATTTATGAGATACGGAAAAGGGAATATTACAAACTTATGTCTCGTTGCCGCTTTGTCTGCAGGCATCACTTTATAATTTAGATTCCATGAACAAAGAAACTGTTAGGCATGAATCATATATTTGAAAATTTGAGGTGCTAAATGGTACTTTTGAAAGATAAATTTCAAATAGGAAAAGCCACCTTGTCATAAGTGAGTTAGCTGGGACATTTTACCTCTATGAGGTGCTAAATGGACAAGAACATTTTGGAGGGTGTGGTATCACTATCATCAGATGCCTTAGGAAATAAATTGTATTCGCAAAACACATTGTAATTCTGTTAAAGTAGATATAGGCTGTTTCAGGTAGTTAAGTCATTCTAAGTACCATCTACTCGAGGGTATAAAATAACTACTAGCTAACTCTATGGGATATATGAGAAATTCTATTGATTCTTCTGACAAACTCTAGTTCTCCTTCAGCTGAACTCTTACCTCACGAGCTATTCTTTTCTCTCTAAATTCTGATTAAGAATCATGAATTATTTCTGCATTGTACTTTCTTATCTTTTTTTCATTTGTTTTTCTTAAATATTAGTATGGCATGATACTATTATGGGTTCAATTCGAAGCTTAGCCACTCAACTTTTCTTGATATAATCCTAATAACCAATTTTAGAAGGTTTTGTATTCCCTCTGGAGTGATTAATGCTTCTGCCTCAGTATGGTGTTGAAAAAAATTTATGGGTAAAATTAATATTGATTTAAAAAATGGGCTTAATAATGACTGACCATCTTTATATGCATAGAGTGCAATGTGTGGCTAGCTCAGTGAAAGATGTACCAGGAAAAGATGTTACTGGGCAAAAAGGTTAAAAATACTTCTGACGTGGGAAAAGAATTTGAACTTTATCACTAATGTATGAAACTAGTGAATTGAGGGCCCAATGTAGCAAAGCATGACAACCTAAGCCTTCTTTAATAACAACTTAGTTGGTCTAGTGAAGGGCTTAATTGGCCCTATTTGGTAGCATCGGGCCCTAAATTATCCTTATTTAATTTTTTTATTAACAAAATGTTGATTTCCCTCAATTTTCAAGTTGGGGGAAAATGAAAACACCACCATTTTAATTCTTGATATAAATGATGCTTTGCTTTCTTTTTAAGTAAATAAGATAAGTTACCATACCTGTTTGAGCGTGCACTGCACCATCTTGTTCTTTCACAAAACCAATTAAGGGATGGGTATTGTTTTTTGAGGATTTTTTGGGTGCTCCTTTTCAATAATATTTCATGAATGGTGGCATTTGGTTTCTTTATTTTCTCTTGACAATTATTTACCTACTTTGTGTTGCCTCTCATCAAGTCATGCGATGCCTAGGATTGTGAATGTGGATTGGACATTGTAGTATTGGAATAAGGGATGTTGCTGTTGGATTGAACTTTTCTTTTTTTTTTTTTTTCTTTCCTCACTCGTACCTCCCTTTAGCTCATGTCATTACTGTCAGTTTATCTACTTCATCAATTTGTTTATTTTAGGAACTTGCCATTGGGGGGAATTTGGGGAGGGTGGTCTTTTGTGGGGAGAATGCTCTGCCAGGCATTTTGAATGGTTTGAAGGCGATCCTGTTACTGAGCTTCTGTTTAAGGTTCAAACAATCCTCATTCTTGTACTTTTGTGTGTTTCTTTTCATTTTTCTGTTTAAGGTTTCTTCAAAACAATTTCTTATTGTTACTCTTGTACTTTTGGTGCGTCTCTATTACCATATGCTGATGTTTGTAATATGGCATAACACTCTTAGGTTAGGGAGCTTTTTGGTCTTGATGATGCAGTTTTATTCAGAAATGTCACTGTACCATCAGAGAATAGACCTCGGTCATTGCACCTTGGAACAGCAACACAAATTGGTTGGCTTTGTTTCACTTGTGTTGTATTGTGTTCGGTTCTTTTATCTTTTGATGACTAACAATATAATTTCATATTTTTAGGTGCTATTCCAACAGAAGGAATACCTTGTTTGTTGAAGGTGTTACTCCCATCTACATGCAAAGGTTTACCTATACTGTGAGTAACATATTCAATCTTCCTGTTAGTTTATAAAATTGTCAATCTACCTCTTTAATGGTTTACTGGTCATAAATTCAATAAGTTCGTTTCTTATTTCTAAATTTTTGTTTTGGCAACTGGGTTCATCAGTTGTTTAGCTTATGCAATTCTTGAATAGTAAATAGTTTGTCATTGATATCCTTCAGTTCTTAGATATAAAGTTGTAACTGTACATAGCTTTTGTGTTTTCCTTTCAAAATCATAAATTGTTCTGCTTACCATTTCAAATGTTCTGTCATAGGAACTTATTTGAAGTGTCTTTTCTTATTGTTCCATTTCATTCTATTATTGAGCTGTACTTTGAGATGGTTGTACTCATGCTTCGTAATTCGTACTTTTCTCTTCCATATTACAATTCTTGCCTACGTTTTTGATAATATTAAGATTTTTTAGGTACATGAGAGATCTTCTGCTGAACCCTCCTCCTCATGAAATAGCATCCAAAATTCAAGGTGAGCTGTAAAGTTGTGATGCCTATAATGTATCATCTATAAGTTGTTCATTTGATTAATGAATTTGAATTTGCTCAGGTTACATAGTATGTGTAACATGTCTTGAAGCCCATTGGCTGATTCCTATGGTGTTCACTGAAATCAGTTTTCAAAATTTCCCTCTCGTCTCTCTACTTTACTCTTACTGCAATCGATCATTGTGTTTCCCTGTTAAGATTAGTATGTTTAAATTGTCCAGTAATACCCTCTTCAGTTATCTTGCTTGTAAACGAATGTGAAGTAAAAAAGATGAGAAGATAAAATCTAGATGAAGAACTTTGTAGGATATGATTCTTTGTATTTTTAAATTCTCAATGTACTTCCCATGTTCTGGAAATAAAAAGGAAGCCAATATAAATCCCTAAATTATAGGCTACGTTACTTACATTTTCCCTTAAGCTAGAGCGTAGATATGTTATAGTGCCCAACTTGACATAAATACAAAAGCAAAAATAAATATCTCCATGGCAGAAATAATAAGTTTTATGGACACAAGTATCCAACCTAAATACTTTTGCGGAAATAAGTATTAAACCTTAGTATTTTCAATGACAAAAATTTCAAACTATAATACATTTAAGGAAACAAAAATCACAGTACATTTGTCAAAAAAACGTATCAAACCACAACAAACAAAGCTAGAGAAACACAAACAGTAGAATTGGTTCAGAACTCGACTAGCATAGACCCATCAAACTACAAATCTGACGATAGAGAAAATTCTTAAATAAGAAGACTACTCCGGAGAAAAAATTTGGCTTTCATATGGTAGCCCACGTGCTGAGCATGGGATGTTGGTGAAACTTTAGGCACCACATGTCTTTGTTGGAAACCAATTTTCAGGCGAAGGTTTATCATAGTGGGAGCCTTCTTATGGGGAAGGTGATGATATAATAATACATCTGCTTTCCACGAGAGACCAAAAACAAACTCAATGTTTCTGCTCTCCCACAGCAGAAATGATGTTGCTCTCCATGAAAGAAATTTTGAACTCATAGATGCAAGAACACTAAGGCTCTGATACCACGAAGAATTCTGCAAGAGACAATTCCTTGGATTTCATAATTCTTAAATTTTATTCCATGAATATGCACATTTACACAAAATACAAATTCTACCACCTAATACAGCAATAAATAAAACACGATTAACTATAGATCTCTAAATTTGTGGGGGCTTCAGTTTTAGAGGATGTTTGTGGAATGTTTCTAATATCACTAGATAGGGTACATTGGATTGTGACTTTGCTCCTTTGGATCTGATTTTAGAGCTGATACGTTGTTTGCATTCCAATCCTTTTGGTTTTTTTAAATTAGTAATTTAGAACTCCTGCTATATTTTTTGAAGATAGAATGGCTTACTTCTGTTTAACATTTGTATAAAGGAATTAGAAATATAAAATCCATTTTAATTTTCAACCAGTCACCAAAAACTAAAAATGACTAGTGGAACTTTAATATTGGATGGGGACTGATCATACTAGAATCACTTGTTGTATCAACTCTTATGGCAGCAGATGCAGTTATTCAGATGGGATAAGGGTTCAAATGGTTTCTCCTTCGTGTTTGTGTTTTTTTTTTTCCTGAAAAAATGTTTATTACTTCACTACTTGATATTTTAGCAACATTTTCTTTATACTCGAGGCATTTTGTTTTATTGTATTAATATATATTTTTTGCAGAAACATGCAAATATATGAGCGATATAAAATGCTCCATTCCGGAATTTACGTGTGTTTCTTCTGCAAAGGTATGGCATGAAAAGACAAATTCTAATGATAACATTTCATTTGCCAGCCAAATCTAGTTCTAATAGGCATCTTCCTCAGTAAATTAATACTACATTTCTGTTGGCTTTGCATGGCCGTCGTACTACTTACAACCAAAGGTATGTAATAATGTGTATTTTGCATGGTCGTCATACAACTTTGCTTTCATTTTCTGTCTGTCACTTAATCTCTATTTGTTTAGTTTCTTTTCATCCAGTTATAGTAATGGTACTGTACATCTTTCTAAAATATTATTAACTAAATGCAGTTACTGGCCATCTGGTTAATTGAATAACTGTACAATTTTCCTGATATCGGATTAGGAACATCTATATTCATTTTACACTCGGACACCTAATTATTTTTTACCCCCCATCCAACACATTAGGCTCTTTCTGTTTTACATATTTGATGAATTTCAGTAAAACTGTTATTATTGCCTAGTTTTGATATCTAGAAGCTTATTGATTACTAAGAACTCCATATAAGCGGAAATCAGATTTTTTTGAACATCCATTCAGTTTTATGTTGTATTATTGCTTGCTATAATGGTGTTCCTTTTTGTTTAGTCCAGAATGAAAACCAGCTTTCTGTACTTTTCATCTCTTTCCTTTTCTTTTTTTTACTTGTTGTATGTATGTTACGAAATTTAATTAGTTTTCACTTGTATTTTTATTTTCTCTACTGTTTTGAATTATGCCAATGACGTTAATTTCTTGTTTCTTTTTGTACTCTGCAGCTGGCGAAGCTACTTGAACTGAAAGAGACGAATCATATCGAGTTTTGCAGAATTAAGAATCTTCTTGATGATATATTGCACATGAATAAAAATTCTGAACTCAATGAGATCCTGAAATTACTAATGGATCCCACATGGGTGGCTACTGGTTTGAAAATCGACTTTGAGACACTGGTAAGTAGAATCATCCTGCCTTGGAAAAACAAATGCATCCTCAAGAATGCATGTATAGTTCATATATAAGGTCGTATTTCTTAAATTTCGGCAATTAATATTACTGGTTTAATTTTTTGTTCTTGGAGACTGACTTTTGTTCTCATTATGTGAGACCAAACCAACTCTTTGATTATTCATTATGTTTTCCCACTTCAGCTCGAGTATATCGCTGTTGGTTTAGTTTCTTTTTGACATTATGCCTCCATATGCTGGATGTAGACATTTATTGAAATCTACTTGCGCAATTTTCAAGTTGTTATATTTTATGTTGCAGCTGAGAAATGCTTAGTAGTGCTAATAATGAGTAAAATATATTGTGTTGAATTAGGCCTAACTAATCCCATAAAGCAACTTAAAGGGATAGATTTGTTACAATAATTCAAAGAGCAACATAGCTCCGTAATTCTTCAATGTGGGATTTCCAGCTCCCCTTTCATGCTTACGGTCTATCTTGGACACATGGAGTTTGTCGGGTTCCAACATCAACGTTTGAGGCTCATACACCTTATTGAATAGTGACCCTAACTAACTCCAAAAGACACTTTGGGGGAATAGATTTTCCTCAACGGTACAAGGAGAAAATTAGCTCGATAGAGGTGTGAGGTTCTTACACCTTATTGAATAGTGACCCCTAACTAACTCCAAATGACACTTTGGAGGAATAGATTTGCCTCAACGATATAAGGATCAAGTAGCTCGACAATCCTTCCTGTGAAATTTCCATCCTATTGCTTTTACTGCTGCTTCCCCCTCTGTCTTTCCTCCTATTTTTTCATGGGTTTTATATTCTAATACACTATTGGCTTTCTCCATGTTTTATATGTATATTCTTTTTGTACAGGTTAGAGATTGTGAATGGGCTTCAAGTAGAATTAATGAAATGATCTCTGTAGATGTTGATAGTGAGCAAAAGCTATGTTCTTATTCTGTGATTCCTAGTGAATTCTTTAAGGATATTGAGTCATGGAAAATTCGTGTAAAAATAATCCATATCAAGGAAGAATTTGCCAAAGTGCAAAAGGCAGCAGAGACATTGTCTGTAGCGGTAAGTTCTTCTATAGCTAAGCGTTTTCTATTATGATTTGATGCATTTGGGATGCTCTATGATAACATAGATTTCCATTGCATTTTCTTTTCAAGCCCCAATCAAACATGAAAACGTTATTACATGCTTCATGCCCTCAATCTAAACAAAATTTTATTTGCTTTTGAGAGCATTTGAATCTAAAATAAAGTGAGATGGTATAAATGGACTGAACCAAAATAAATTGAAGCGTATTTGGTTTAGTTTGAAGTTGATAGTTGTTCAACATTGGATGGAAATCTATTTTTGTTATATACCTTTATAATCTGTATAACATGGGATTGGACTACATATGTGATGAAATAGGTTAAGAATCTATGAAATAACTTGCATAATACTAAACATATTTGTTACATCTTTGTCCATTGTTAATCCTTAAGTATCTTCTTTTTTAACTAGATGATTGTGGATGGGTTGTCATGTTGCTGCTTCAGTTCCTTTTTTATTACATTTTTCGGTTTAAACTGTTTTGGGTCATCTATACTATAATATAATCCTTGTAGGTCGCTGAAGATTTTCTCCCAATTATTTCAAGAATAAAGGCCACCACAGCTCCCCTTGGTGGCCCTAAGGGGGAAATACTATATTCGCGGGAGCACGATGCTGTTTGGTTTAAGGGAAAGCGGTTCACCCCATCATTTTGGGCTGGCACCCCTGGGGAAGAACAAATTAAACAGCTCAAGCCTGCTATAGATTCTAAGGGTAGAAAAGTTGGTGAGGAGTGGTTTACTACTATGAAGGTGGAGGATGCTTTAGTGAGGTTTGTTTATTTTTCTTGTTCGTATTCTTTTTTGAATTGTTATATGGGAAATTACTCTTCATTCTATTGCAATACATGCCTAAATAACCCCAAAAAGTACCTCGAGAGGTGAAGGCGATAAACTTGTCTCAACCTTATATAAACCGGCTTGAGTCCAAAACCATATGGAGCATGAAGAACCAAATTCCCCACAACCATGGGGCATCAGACCTAATGGTAGGACTAACTACAAAAGGTAGCTCATACTCCTAGGGATCGGATTGACTCAACCTTGGAGCAATTTTTCTCGATAATAAATTAATGTGGGATTCCAATAACTTTTATTATGAATATGAACTCTTGTATAAGTACACAACAGCGTGTTTGCTTTGCTAGGAAAGTAAATAAATATGAGTCAATTTAATCCCTATGATTAAGCTAATCTAATCCCTGTAATTAAGCTACGTACTATATTCTCTTACACAATAAAGCAACAAAAAGTTTCTGCAACCGACCTGGTTTACATCTTTGCAATGACCAATTCTTCATTTTTTTTATTGGTGATTATTCAGATATCATGATGCATGTGAAAAAATGAAAGCGAAAGTTTTGGAGTTGTTGAGAGGACTTTCTGCCGAATTGCAGACGAAGATCAATGTACTTGTCTTTGCATCAATGTTGATTGTGATTGCAAATGCCTTATTTTCTCACGTGAGGTCAGTTTGCAATTCTCAAGTAAATTAGAGGCATTTTGTAAGTCATTGAAATGCTACCTGCTAGCTTAGATAACTTGGATTATAATGTCTGCTGTGCTACCCTTGTTCGAAACGGCATCTTATTAGATTGCCCAAATATCACTTTGATTATTGTTGATCTGATAGACATCATAGTGTATGTTTGCAGGAGCATAGACGTGATTGATATAATTTTTAAGAGATTATGCATTGGTAGAATTACATTCAAATGTCTCGTGGCATTAAAGTTTAGTGCATACTAGTGTCCAAAGCTACTTCAACTGGACAGGGTGTATTTTCCCTTGGATTTGACCCATTAGTTTTATGATTCCTAGTTTACTGGCTCATAATCAGCTAAAAATTTACTTGGAATTGCTAAAATTTGAATCATGTTTGAATATTCCATGCTTAACTTTCTTCAATCTCTTTCTTAATTTTGCCTTCAATTTTTTGGCAGTGAAGGGAGAAGAAGGAAATGGGTTTTCCCTACTTTTGTTGGGCATGATAATTCAAAGGTAGTGCATGGCTCGTTTGGTTCTGGTTCTGGTTCTTGTTCCTTTGTCATGCTCAAGATTTCCTGGAGTTACTATTTGTTTACTTTGTATCAAATTCATGCGTCAGCACTTTTATTTGTTACTTATGGTAGTGTGGTGCATAAGAATTATTTAATTCACTAATATCTGCTTTGGAACTCTGTTTTGCCTTGCTGTGATTTGAGGTTCTTGGGAAATGTCATTTTTTGTTATTTGGTTTCTAAACACATGTTCTTACATTAAAATTAGAATTCGCTATTTAGCGACGCATATAATAGGTTAGTATTAGGAGCTGGACTCTGTTAATGGTCAAATTGATTACCATAATATCGGGGTGTCAAAGGCAACTGGAATTCATTTATTTTTAATCATGCTAGTATTGAATAATTCTACAACCAGGTTATGGTAGGAGCTCAATCCCTGTGGTTTTCTCATCAGTTGTAGAATATATTGTCATAAAATGATTAAAATTTCTGATCTATTCTTGGATGTTGCTCATGTAGGACACTAAATCAACGGGTGGAGCTCATAGGATGAAATTAATTGGCTTGTCTCCAGATTGGCTAGATGCGGCAGAAGGCAGTGCTGTACGTAATACAATTGAAATGCAGTCCTTAGTTCTTTTGACTGGACCAAATGGAGGTGGGAAATCTAGTTTGCTTCGATCAATTTGTGCGTCTGCACTGCTTGGAATTTGCGGATTAATGGTGCCTGCAGAATCAGCCACGATCCCCCATTTTGATTCCATTATGCTTCACATGAAATCTTATGATAGTCCTGCTGATGGGAAAAGCTCATTCCAGGTAGTCAATTGTATTCTAATTTGATGGTTTATTCTCATCTTTGTAATCTTTGCTTGATTTGTTCAAAAAAATTCTTGTTGGTCCATCCATCTGAAAAAAATTCATTGAACTAGGTCGAAATGTCTGAAATGCGGTGTCTCATCACCGGGGCCTCATCAAGGAGTCTTGTGCTTATCGATGAAATATGCCGAGGGACAGAAACAGCAAAGGGGACTTGCATTGCTGGAAGTATTGTTGAATTGCTGGATAAGATCGGTTGTCTGGGTATCGTCTCTACTCACTTGCATGCAATATTTGATTTGCCACTTGATACCAAGAACACAATTTATAAAGCAATGGGAACAGAATACGTCAATGGACAAACAAAACCAACTTGGCAGTTGATTGATGGGATCTGCAAGGAAAGCCTTGCTTTTGAAACTGCAAAGAAGGAAGGGGTCCCTGATTCAATTATCCAAAGAGCTGAAGAGTTGTATCTTACAGCTTATGCTAAAGAAAAAGAATTTGGTGAAGCTGTTACTTTCCCCAGGAGTGCCGGTTTTCTGTCAAAGGGAACTGCAGCGGAAGATAATCATCATTGTATTAATTTGACAGATATAGCAATAGACAAGAACATTGAGCAAACTGTGACAGTAATATGTCAGAGGAAGCTGATTGAGCTTTACAAGCAAAAAATCGTATCCGAAATTGTAGTTGTGCAGTGTGTTGCAATTGGTGCTAGAGAACATCCTCCTCCATCAACAATAGGTGCTTCTTGTGTGTATGTGATGTTGAGACCAGATAAGCGGCTATATGTGGGAGTGGTACTTGCTTTACTATATACTTGTTTCGTATTTGATTCATACTGATACGATGCTAGATTCTTTAGCTAATTGTTTCAATGCTCAATGATTGTTCAGACAGATGATCTTGAAGGCCGAGTTCGTTCTCACAGATCAAGGGAGGGGTTACACAATGCTTCCTTTCTTTATTTTATAGTTCAAGGAAAGAGCATTGCTTGTCAACTGGAAACTTTTCTTATCAACCAGCTTCCAAATAAAGGCTTTCAATTGACCAATGTGGCTGACGGCAAGCACCGGAATTTCGGTACAACAAATCTGCCTCTTGAAAGTCTGTCTGTACATTGATGCCTGTGTTAGAAGCAAGTAGTGGTTGCTGCAGTTTTGTTGTAATGCCAGTTGCCCCACTTGCAGAACATACCAAGTTTTGTTGTGATTGTATCTCATTTTGCATCCATCTTT
>CAOJCP011796565.1:0-10510 GCA_948332465.1 Euphorbia lomelii
TATAGAATTTGAATAAGTTTAGAAAATCTAAAAAAAAACAATATTATTGATGAAATAGTTAAATTTTATCTAATAATTACTGCTAGGAAAAAATATTTTTGATGATGGATAAAATCATTATTAATATCTCTCATATTAAAGGTCAATATTAATTGTTACATTTTATTTATCATTAAAAATTTTTAATGTGAGAAAAATTCGACAATAACAAGTTTTAATGATTAAAAAAATATAATCATTGCTATTATATATTAACAGAAAACACATGGTAATTTTTTTTTTTTCTGATAATAAGTTGCATATTCACTCACAAAATAGATTGTAAATAAGTATCATATAATAATATGACTTCATTATTCGTAACGCTTCTGCCTTGTTATGGAGGCTTTATCATGCTTATAATATTTTATAACAAAAAGAACGTATGAAATAGCTGGAGATAATAATTCAAATTTTAATACTCTCATAATTATATAAACATGAAACAAAAAATTACATGAATAAAAATTGTGTGAAGTTTTATTCGGATCTAAAATTAAATATAAATGCTCTAAATCCTATAAAAAGAAGAGAATGTTCGGGTTTAGTTCCTCAAATTCACTCCGATACTTAAATCATTATTTAACAATTTTCCTAAATAGAATATACGGGAATATAATAACATCATCAGATCACGATGGTATGGTTATTGACAGAAAAATTACATATATCATTATTTAACAATTTTCCTCGTGAATATGATAACATCATCCGATCACGATGGTGTATTTATTAACAGAAAAATTACCGGGCCTAAATTAAAAGATTAGCTTCAAGTCACTTTGACCATTATTGTAATTAACAGTAGCATCTAGTTTTGTTTTGAGCAATATGCATATTGTTTGGCGTCAAAAGTTGAACCATTACTCTGTACAGGTACAACTGATTATTATCTTTGAAGAAACAAAGTGTTACTAAATACTTTCAGGAGAAACAAACTGTACTAAAGCTCTGATAAAATCAATTTATATACTTCCACTTGTGGCCTCAGCAAATCCAAGTACCTGCTTCAGATAAATGCTCAAAATAGAAATATCGCTATCAAATCGTGTGCAGCCGCGTCAAACCATCCCAAGGCCAACTTCCCCAGTACGTCAATTGACAATGGTCATTTAAGAAATGTGCATTTTAGCGTCTTTTCTGTCTTCTTTATCATGGAGGAAGTGCGGTATCCAGATAAACACAGGCCATCAACTACTTTGCTGGTTCCATTTCAAATAGGCCAACCACTTTGACAGTTCCACAATTGCTATCTACCTTGCTCAGTCATGATTCTTTTTACTTTTCTTTAGCATCAGTGACATGCGACTGATATACTCGGGGCCCAACAGGGTCCCACCCATCAGCAATTGCAGAGCTTCAGCAGCCGCATCTTTTTCTGCGCCCTTCTTGTTGTTGCAAGGCTGCCCCATGATCTGCATTCCATTGAATTCCACACTAGCCCGAAACTGGTTATTCTTCAACTGCTTCGTCTTGTATGTTGGCGCATTATATCCTGCCCTGGTTAGCAGTGTCTGAAGCTGACTCTTTGAATTATCGCCTCCTGGTCCACTCTCAATCCTAGAAACCAACGTTGGCTTTACTGCTGTGATAGATATGGCAGAGGGTTTAAGAGCTTGTCGACCAAAAACAAATCTTCCCTCGCATCGATCCTCTGACACCAGCAAACGTATGGCAGAGAGAAGCTCATGGTATGCATATATACCCATCCTGGGATTCAAAAGCTGCAAATGTTCACCATGAACAATTAACCAATTGCTTACACTTGCAATACAAAATTTTGGGCAACAATATAACAACAATAAGATTAGCCCGATTAGTGGAGACTAACAACAATCGTAGAACAAAGAATCTAACTGCGCGCCTTACTTTTATTTGAATTAGCGCATCAAGCTCTCTTCTCAAACTTTGATACGTTTCAGCTAGATGTGGTTTCATAAAGAACTCTAGATATCCCCCTAACATCTCCAAATGCCCATCCTGTAAGATGGTTTGTCAATCACCACTTCCAGCATATAATCCAGAAAACAGGAGACAAAAAGAAAATGACTCACAGTATCTCCCTTGGAGATGGTTCCACCAAATAGAAGCAACACTGAATCAGAAACAGCTGTTGAATCCCTAAGAAAAACAGCATTAACCTTTATCTTCTCATTGAAAACCAGCCAAGGGTATGGAATTTTAGATTCCCTTGCATTAACCGAGTTCTACGGAGAGGAAACAAAAAATCAAGACAATACAAACATGGATACAAAAAAACTCATCAGAAAATTAGAAAATGCAAATTAACACAACTTAACACTCACACTGTATAAAAGCACTGGCCCATCTTCCATAGTTTTGAGGGAAAATGATTTCTCGTTTTGCTGAACACAAAAAATTATGTTAGAACACGTGAAAATCCTAGAGAAGCACACTAGAAAGTTAACACTCTTTTTCGAGAAGAATGATAGGGGATTCAAAGCTCTTACAAGAAAATAAGCTAGAAACAAGCAGATATTCAAAACAAATTACACGATCTTAAACTAATATAAATAATTACTCACAACAACTGAGCAAATCCCTGGATAAAGACCATAGCAAATAACTGCTCGAACGAGATGCTCATCATGGCTCCAGGCATTGCAGATGGATGTGTTATTATCAACCAAATCAGCTTCTTTCAGCAACATAAAGAACTCCTTGCGAAGAGAATCAATAGCTTTCATCGATTGTGCAGATAGAAAATTTTTCCAGCAGTAGTCATATCCTGCAAAGTCTATTTCAGCATCTTTCCAGCCCTCATATGCTCGAACAAGAGCAAGGTGATCACTATAATCACCGGAAAATTGAGATTTAGCAGCCTCAGCAAGCTGCAAAGAAGAGAAGAATACTTGTCCTTTATATCCCAATCAGCTAACTCAAGTGTAAAGGGTTACATTACAGAAACACCAAAACTCTATTAAGAATATGAACAACATCCTCTCTCATAAACTATCATTGTCACTCCTCAACTTCCTAAAATCTCCATAAATAACAATATGGATGGAAGAGCAAGGTTTGTGCTCAACTTGACCATATACAACACTATACACAAAATTGAACTACAGACCTAGGCCTAAAACATTTTAAGAAACGGAATTGGGATAAGAGTTCTATTGCAGTTAATGATAAATGCTCCCAAGAAATTCTTTCTTACTAGACAAAAAAGTAGCTAAGCTCCATTTTCAACTTAGTTGGCATTTTTTTCACTTCTGCTCAGTTTTAGGAAGTTTGCATTCCCATCAGATGGAAATCAAACCTTTTAAGATCATACTCGATACAAGCTTGAAACTAGAAAAACCAAAAAAAAAAAACTCATACATTATACACGAGGAGTTGGACTCCAAACAGTTTTTTTTTTCCAAAAAAAAGAAAATTAGCATGATGCCACAGAAGAAAAACGTTTTCTTAGGAAAACCAATTTTCTAGCACATAATGCAACACATGTTACTATAGAACAAAAGGTAAATATGAACCCAACAAGCCCACAGTTTGAAAACCCAATCCAGAATCTGGATTAGAATGAATCTTTTATTCTACTACATCCCAACGAAAGCATGCAAACAAAATTCAGCTTAATTGAGCAAAGAGAAGATTGCAAAAGCTTACATCCCTCTTATCCAATGGTGTCAAGAAAGGATCCCTAACACTAAGGCCAGCAACAACAGTTAATATTGGATCCAGACAATTGAAGATAGCACCTAATATGAGCATCTTTCCAAGTTTGGGTTCCATGGGAAGCATAGTCAAATATTTTCCTGTGAAGTCAGACAAAGCAAAAGTTTATGCCTAGAAACAAATGAATATTTGTCGCGACATACACAAATCATAAAAAGATTGATAAGAAAAGTCAGTATGAAACCTACCTAGAACTGTCAAGTTTTCATTTACATCCAAGGCCCCTATTATTTTCAAGTATTCAATAGCATTTTGCACCTACAAATAAAAATTATGGGACAAGTTGTTCAAAATTAAACACAGGAATGCAAGTCACATGTGGGAGCAATAAATAGAACTTCTAGGGGGAAACACGTGGCACACAAAGTTCAAAATAAGATAAACCAAATAGATTGACACTACCGCCAACAACTCAGGTGACTGCAAAGCCCTAGACAGAAACTCAGAAATACTTCCAAGTTTCAAACTTTTGATTTGCAAGCAAAGAGACTGCAAAGGTGTCCTCAATATTTCTGGCAATTGATAATCAGCGAAGGCTTCATACACGCATCTAGGATACAGATGATAACATTCTCCTGATTGAACACGGCCAGCTCTTCCTCTTCTCTACACGACAAGCAGTAAAAGAAGTGAATGACCAATACACAAGTTTAAAGCAATTGATACGCATCTAGGCTGTGTTTTTGTTCCGCTGAAGGAGATTCTTAAACTTCTAAGGCAGAATGGCTATTATACCATGAAGATTTTGAGGAAAAGTAATTGTAATTGATTGTATTAAGTTTTCCTACCAATTACATTCACATATATATGCTATTTATACAAAAAAAAAAAAAAAAATGGCTAGGGAACGTGATAGGAAACAAATTGAAACAGCCCATACTCTACCTATTTACACCCATACATAATTAACATAAGACAACACATCATCAACAACATTATTTAGCCAACTTGCACATTATTTAGCCAATAATACAGCAGTAAACATCGGGAACCCATGACATTGAATGTAAACAAAGAACACCTTACTTGTTGTGCAGAAACCTTAGAGATCCAAGAAGGAAGCAGACAAGGAGTGTTATTCAGTGCATCATATGAAGTCTCCTTTGCTTTCCCACAATCAAGCACGACAACAACATCATTTATTGTAATACTTGTCTCAGCAATATTGGTAGCCAGCACTATTTTCCTCACACCTTTTGTCTCATCAAATATTAATTTCTGAGAGCAGTCCAAATAAATCTTCTCAGAAATTAGTTCAGAAGAAAAAAAATACTCCTCCACAATCTTATTTAAGATTTGAAATAAGATATAGGCAAAACATAATAACTAGCATATGCAATAAAATCTGTTATTCCATCTTGTGCTGCAGATAAAATTTGCAGTTGCATTACTTGATCAATTGCTCATTTGAAAAGATCACATGCATAAAACAACAAAGTATGCCATAAAACTAAACAACTGATAGACAAATAAAATAAAATAAAATAATTTCACCTGCTCTGAGCTAGCCATAGAACCATGGCAAGCAAGCAACAAGACTTGGCTTGAATCTCCTAAAACAGGATGAGCCTGTAGCTTATCCTTCAGAGAACTTATGTCATCCCACCCAGTCAAAAAGACTAGAACAGAACCAGGTCTCTCATTTTCACAAATGACACATAAAAGGTGTTCAATGAGATTGAACCCAATGCTATCTGGATTCCAACATAACAAGGACTCCCGAGTCATGGGACTGTATTCCTTAAAATCAGCAGCTTTAAGAGCATCCTGGTCATATGTTCAGATTATAAAAAACAAGAATTACGAAAAGACTAACAATGAATGAACACGTAAATAATAAAAGCTAAGACACCTCAACAACAGAAGCAATCTGACTTTTCCTTTTCCTTGGAGCTGGTTTGCTTGATTTCCATCCCCTATCTTGACCATAATCATCAATTTGGTTGTATGGTGTTAATTGGTAACCCGTCGCTTCAAGAATATCTTCCAGAAAATGAGTTTTCACAGGATATGTGAACCCCTATTTGCACCCATATTGGGATGAGAAAAAGAAAACAAGAAGGCAACCTTGATTAGACCTTACTTTAAATTTGAATCATTTTAATATATCTTCTAACAGAAAAAAGAAAAAAGAAGAGTTAAAACTTTCTCATGATAAAAACATGAACAACAAAACAGTCACTAAATTTGTCTTATCATGAGGAAAATATGAAAGGAAAACAAAGATGTCTCGATCTATTTTTCATTTTTTTATCTTTGCTATTTCCCTAAAAACACACACACTATAAATAAATATATCACATCATCAAGGACCAAACATACACAAGGCAATACAAAATAATTACAGATCTGCACCTACCTTTGAATGGGTGAAAATCATTCCAGCATTTTCAGGATAATTCCTTTTGTTATCTTATGGAATAACTAAGTTAAAGAGTTCTTAAATTACATTTCAATACCAATATTCACTAATCAAAGCATATTGCAAAGCAACAAGAAGCGTTCCAGCTAAAAAAATTGTGTTTTACTGAGTACTTAGCATTCATTTGTATTAATGCAAGGACCAGACTCAAGCCATCACAACAAAAGAACAAAACCGTTCAGGGGTCTAATGTAATGATGGTAAAACATAAGCATTACAGCAGAAAAAGGATGCAAAAAATAATCAAATGTGACATAGACATCAATAGCGTATATGTGTTAAATGAAAATAGAGTTGCAGCAAACAGTCAATGTCCAATCATAGCGTAATGTTATCATTTCCAATGTTTTTCTAATAGATCAGCTAACATGGAAAAACAAAACAATACAGAAATCCGACACTTGCATGTAATGAATTATGGTAAAATTTACCATCGACTTGGCCTATCCACTCTCTAAATTTAAAATTTGAGCTCAGCTTTATTTACCCTAAACAGTATATGGTCTTACTGGAATACGAAGTATTGGGGCTCCACCAAAGTAGAATGAGAAAAGTTCTGCATCGAGTGTTGCACTCATAAGAATCAACCGCAGTTCCGGCCGACGAGGAAGGAGATCTTTTAGGACAATGAGAAGAAAATCTGGCATTGATAAGTAAATTTCAGCTGTCAGATTCCACGTTCCACCATATTCAAATTGTTTTAGATGAAATTTATATGACTAAATAGAAGAGACAAAATCAAACTCGAGGAAAAGGCACTCTCCATTTGCAAAACAAAACTTAAATGGTTAGAACTTCACCTTCATTCATTCCACGTTCGTGAATCTCATCCACAATTACATGTGTAATGCCTTTCAAATTTCTATCAACAAGCAATCTCCTCAACAAGATGCCTGTGGTGCAAAATAGTAGGTGGGTGTCTCTTCCTTTTATACCTTCAAGCCGAACTTTATACCCAACCTTCAAGAAAAAAAATACCTAGGTTATCTTTAATTTTCTCTAAATATTTAGATCAGATTAGGAAGTAATTTGGTGAACAATTCCATATCGCATTTGACATAGAACTCACAGAATCACCCAAATCCTCCCCTCTTTCTGACGCAACCCTTTCAGAAACAGATATTGCAGATATCCGTCTTGGTTGTGTACATATAATACTACAATCAGCTCCTCGAAGAGACTCTGTCTCAGACTCTAATATGAACTGGGGAATTTGAGTGGTCTTTCCACAACCAGTTTGACCTGAAATAATAACCACCTGCAATATAAAAATTTCTGGCTTTCGTCATAAATGAACTTGGTATATGGACCAAGATTTTCACATCATTCACAGCAGTAAGACAACCATTACTTGCAGCTAGTTATGTTCTGATAAAATGTAAGATGAACTAATATCAATAACTCGTATCAAAGTACCAACAATTGATTACATTTACCCCTAAGAAGCAAACAACAAAATGGGCATTTGTAATTCAATTAAAGAAAGGTTTCACTAAGTTATCCTAGAATTTCCCATGTCAAACAGGCAATTAGAAGTACAAAGATTGCAGAATAAATATTATAACAAGAAGTCAACAACAGTATAACAATAATAGTAATAATAATAACAATAATAGAACCTCTGCCTTGAAGAGAAGGAGACCTCTCATCTTCCTCTATTAAACCAACATGCATCAGAATAGCCAAATATAGATGACAAATCATCAAGAGTGTACAACTATGATAAGCACACGAGTATTTGGAACTTGTAAATTAACCAAATCTTTCCTAGCAGCTGCTCACAAGACAGGAGCAAGAGAGAGTAAAACAGTAAGCTCCACAAACCTGATTTTCTGAAATGGTTGCCAATATAGCATCCTTTTCTTTATATGCAGGGAGAGTTTTCCGAAATTCCAGCATTTTTCTGCCTTCCTGAGAATTCTGAAAAGCAAAGGATGCAAGAAATTGCACCATCTTAAGATTGCAATTAGAAACAACACCATAACATTAACAGATTACATGGATTACAAACTATACAAACTCTCTCTCCTTGACGAAAGTTCAGTAGCAAATTAAGAATCAGTGTTGTGATTTCTTCAATGTTTTCAAAACTTATGTTAAAAATAGTGAAGAATGAAGTAGTGAAAAATGTTACTCCCTTTAGTCATTTTTATAAATCATTTTAGTCTTTTAACAATACCAATAAATTATTAATTAGGTTATTAAAAAGACATTCACCCTTATTAATATTCTCTCTCATATTAATAACTATACTTATTACACAGTGTTGACAAAGGCGCGCCCTAGGCGATCACCAGGTCGCCTCAGTTGGGGTTGGGGCGATTTTTTACAGGAGGCGAGTTGGGGCTACTGGGGTGGTGAGGCTGTGGGGCGGTGAGGCGAGGTTGGGGGCGAGGTTGGGGCGCCTAATCATATACAATTGCTTTTTCTACAAATTAAGAATTAATCTGCCCATAACTTACTTCCTTAGACAGATACGATTGAGTTTGAAGAGTCCTAAATGACTTTAATTGCTTTGGCTTCTTATTAAGAATTAATTTGCTAGTATCTGAAGAGTCCTAAATAGATACAATTGCTACTAAACAGGTATGTTACTTCAGTACTTCCCAATTTAAACTCTTCACCTTTCCTACCATTTTCGTCTTCGTTATTTTCTTTTATTCTTTTCTTCCTCTGCAATTTTCAGTATTCGACTGTGTGACTGTGTCATTGACCTACAGTGCTCTGTTATCTTTTGTTCCTCTACTTATTCTTTTGCATTCTGCTTTCTGCTTCTGTTCTTCTTCATCATCTTTTGCAATTCAAAAATTGCAACTATAACAGTCTAAATATGTTCCAGTTTTGCCATGTTTTCATATTCTCCTTTTCTGACTTCTGTGCCTGTAAAAGCCTAAAAGGTACATTGTTTTTTTTTTAATTCATGCTATTTAATTTAATGACATGTGGTATTTGACTGTTTTAGGTTCATTTTGTTTGAGGATTAGGAGAAAAATTCATGTTGTTTGATCATTAATAATGATTGTAATTCATGTTGTTTGAGGAATGTTGTAATTGTAAGGATTTTGTTTAATTTTTACTTTTTTAGGGGCGCCTCGAAAGCCCCATGCCCCGCGCCTCAAAAAGTTTTACCCATCGCCCTGTTGCGCCCCACGCCTTTGACAAAATTATTTAACGTATATTCTGTTTCTTCTAATAAATAAAGGTAATTTTGGAAAAGTATATCCAAAAGTGCATTGAAAATACAAAATGACTTATAAAAATGACTAAATTAAAAACTCTAGAATGACTTATATTCGTGACTGGAGAAAGTAATTCACAAGCATCATATTCTAATTTGGGGCATTTGAGATTTGTTGGAAACTTCCAATAACAAAAACTGGAAGAGTATTAATGTACTTTTAAAAGAAAATGTGTTCCAACTCATATCTGTAGCTATATCAAATTAATAGTCTTTAATCTTTATTACTTTTATAGGACGCAAGTATCTAACACATATGATACATTTAACGAACAATGATACCCAACCGAATACATTTAATGATGAAGTACAAAGCAGTGGTACTTTTGATGGACACAAGTACAACCAATGTAAAAAAAATCCAGATTATAAGCACCAGGAATACAAAAATTGCCAGACCATCAAATAACTTGAATCAATTTTTGAAAATCGATTCTAGAAAGAAAACAAGAAAGCCAAATACGACCACTTTTATCTCAAACTTCTTCACACTCTCCCCAAGCAACAAACTCCAGTTGTTCATCAAAATTCCTCAAATGGATAAAAAGTGGATAGAAAACATAACCCAAAATTATCAGCAAAGTCTCCTTGCATAAACAAAATTCCGAAAAGTAGACAATACGTCCAAGATGGCCGAAATCATGTTGTTTTTCGGTTAAAAAGACATTGTCAAAACATAAGCAACACATGCCTACACGTCGGAGCGTGGAGCCGTTAAAAAAATTGTGATGCATACTCGGATTGTGGTCAGAATGCCTAGAAAGTGCTAGGGATCTTTTATGTTTTCCGTCCATATGGATAGTGGCGAAAAATGTTGCCAGAAAACAATTAACTAGGATTGTGTTTTTGGATGGAAAATGCAGAAAATATACTCTCTTTACCGAAAGCTGAAAAATTAAAGGCTTAAAGAGCATATAGCTTCAATATTGATTTTTAGGTGAGAAATTTTATCAACTCAAAAATACAATTACATTCATGAATGCAAACCTATATTTAGAAAGAAAATTCAGTATAAATGACAATTTAAAAATGAATGGCTGCCCCATATTGTAACCATATTATTGATACAACCCAATCTGCCTATTTCCAACAAGGGGTTTCATTGTAGCACA